>JASAMY010000526.1:0-70894 GCA_030248085.1 Paralinhomoeus sp. GSCO2_6
ATCGACCCCTTACAGTAAAGCAAGGAAACGCGTTATGGCGCATTCGATGCCCCAGAAGAAGGCGGTTCATTTGCGCCATAACGCGTCGAAATCCGTTCAGGCAATCAAAAGTTATAGGCGATCGAAAATTCAAAAACCCGCATTGAGAAGTGGTCACATATTAGGGTTGTACGCTGACGCGTACACCCTGATTAGGGTTGTACGCTGACGCGTACACCCTGATTAGGGTTGTACGCTGACGCGTACACCCTGATACAATGGGGCAGCGTATGGCCTAGAGGTAGAGAAAATCGGCCTCTTGCGAGCACGGTGTCTGGGTTCGATTCTTGATGGATCCACCATAGTAGATCGAGGACTTCCCTTTCGATGGATTTTCTCGTGCGATGGCGCGATAGACTATTTCAGCTCCACCACGCGTATACGGTAGCGAAAACAGAAGAGAATGGTTTAAGGTCGGAAGTTCTTGGGTTTCGGACATTTGTGTTAATAAAGTACTGGATAGATCGAGGACTTCCCTTTCGATGGATTTTCTCGTGCCATCGCTGCCCTAGATTACAGATGGCGTTCTTCCGAGTCTTTGGCTAATCATGTAGCTCTAGACGAGGCGTCATGGAGATGGGTATGCTAAATGGGCAATTGACGGCCTCCTAGTGTTGCCCCAAATCTAACAACAAAATACATACAATGACTACGTGTATGTGAGGCGTCGCAGCATTAATGCTTGCGCACCGATTTCGATTTCAAGGCGCGGAGGCCTAATTAACCTGTATGCATTCCTGCGAGCGTGCCCAAATGACGCGCATACATCACTATGCACTCGCTCGTCTCGATTCATATTTCCGAATCGCACAACGCAATCCCAATCGATATTGTTGAGGTGCGACACCGCTTGCACGGGGAGGAATCGGGCAGCTTCAGCTATGTACGTATGTACCTATGTGCCTATACTGTTATACCTTTGTCCGAAGGACCCTAACAATGCGGCATGCTTTTAAGCAGTAATAGTTATGTAGGTAGGTAGGTAAGTCTCCCTCAAAGTTCGTTGCCAGTCCCTAGTCTTCCAAGAGGGAGACGTTCATTTCGACGTCCTTCATCAGTCGCAGGCAAATCTCTTCGTTAAAGGGCGCGGCGACGCACTGGACGCCGACCGGCAGGCCAGAGGCGCCGCTGGAGTTGACCTTGTGGACGACGCGCTCAAAGCGGTCGCGGCCGCCCCCCAGCGCCGCCGTCCTCGCCTCGTCCTCTGCGCTCACCTGAAAATGGGACTTTGTGCGTTCGTTGCGCTGCAGCGGGCGGTGTGCCGCCGCCTGCGCACCGAGCACGGTCAAAATCGTGTTCAAAACCGCACCGGTGGCAATTCCTCGCACGCACGCACGCACGCACGCACGCACACACGCACGCACGCGCTCCCGCACGCACGCACACGCGCGCGCGCTCGCACAATTGCCGTCTTTTTGAAAAGCCTTTTTGAAAGGCCAATCTATGAGCGGGTCAATTCGATACTATGCGCCGGTCAATTCAATATGACTGTTGGCTTGTCATGCAAATGGTTTGACAGTATACATACAGCACTATATTATGTGCGTCTGCGCTTGTTGATTAGCCTCTCTCGCAATGATAGGCGCCCCTCCCTTGTGGGTCATCCGAAGTGGTATAAGCGCCCCGGCGACCGCCCGGTCGCCGGGGCCAGCCCTCCAGGATCGGGCTGACTGGGTCTCATCTCTCAGTAGCAGCGGTCGATTGTGACCAGAGAGAGGCCCCCGCGATCATAGAAGCGGCCCACACACAAACAAACAACCGCACCTTGGCGACGGGCACAACGCCGGCGCAGAAGTCGAGCAGGTTGAAGAGCATCGTGAAGGCCGTGACGGAGGGCCCGATCCTGGAGAAGTAGGCGTCGCCCAGCGGCACCGCCGCCGTCGAGAGCGCGGGACAGACGAGGCCGTCCAGGCCGCTCTCCGACCACGCGGCGCCCACGGCCGTCTTGAACTGCGCAATGCGCGCGTAGAGCTGAAGCAAACCGGTTTCGATTAGTACGGGAGAGGAGCCGGGAGAGATCTGCAGGCCATCGGGCCCGACCGACTGGGAACGGTGGCGGGGGGGTTGAGTTGTGTCGAACTGGAGGGTGGCTAGTAATTAGACCGACGTAAAGCATGGAAGGGAGGGGTTGGGGAAGGGTTCGGAAGTACGCGGACACGGACCTTTCTCAAGTCTTCGGTGCTGGCCGGTATCTGATTGAACATGGCCGTAGACGCTGGGGTGCCTGCTAGCCACGCGAGAGCGCGTTGCACCGACGGTGGCAGTCCGGAGGTCAGGAGCAACAGCAAAGGTTCCCAGTGGTGTGGAATGCCCGACGACAGCTGATTCGCCATGTACTTGCCTGCAACAAGGCCATTCTCAATGTTTTAATTGATGCAAGCACCGACACATTACAGGGACCATACCAACGCACGAGGTACACAAGGCCGTTGGTTTATGGTCACTGTACCTTGTACGCTGTTGTACGTATGTATCACACTCCACTACCTACGGCGTTCTTCTCCCGCAAGGGAAGGTGGGCCCATGCATACCTGTAAGTGGGGGGTTGGGGGGTTACCACCCCCACTATTTTTCAACACCCCCAACCCCCCAGAATTTCCCCAAGGGATTTTCACTCTGTCTAAAATGATACAAGTGAGTAAATGTTGGTGTATTTCAGTGCTTTTCAGTGCTATATGACCATAAAACAGCTGAAGAACACGATTTAGAGCCAATTTATACCCATTTTTGACCAAGAAAGTACCAGTATAACTCAAAGAATGGCCAGCTACCCCGCCCCCCCCCCACTTTTTGCTCCAGACACCCCCCCCCCCCAGAATTCGGCGGTTTACCCCCCCCCCCCCCCCCCACTCTTCCAGACCCGGTTACAGGTATGGGTGGGCCCACCTGGCACGGATGTCGGACCGAAGCCCCAGAAGCGCCCTACACTGAATTCTACACCAGAGAAAAATCCACTGAAAGGCAACTCCTCAATAGTGGGTGGCGAGAATTGAACCCAGGACCTTGCGGGCGTATCCAATTCTCTACCACTAGGCCACCTTACCGATACAGTCCTGCTCGCTCAAGCAATGCACATTCGACACTCATACCTGTAACCGGGTCTGGAACAGTGGGGGGGGGGGGGGGGGTAGACGGCACTTTTTGGGGGAGGGGGTGGCTGGAGAAAAAGTTGGGGGGGGGGTAGCTGGCCATTCATTGAGTTATACTGGTACTTTTTGGTCAAAAATGGGTATAAATAGGGTCTAAACAGTGTTATTTAGCTGTTTTATGGTCATATAACACTGAAAAGCACTGAAATATACCAACATTTACTCACTTTTATCGTTTTAGACTGAGTGAAAATCCCTTGGGGTGTTGGAAAAATAGTGCGGGGCCCCCAACCCCCCCCCCCCAGTTACAGGTATGTCGACACTAACACCTGACCCCTGGCCCTGACACTGACGAAACATCCCCTCCCCCTATCGGGAGGTCGCAAGCAGGCTTGGGCAAAATAAAAAAACTTTAAAAATAGCTGGAATTTTTAATTAAAAAAACTGTTAAATTTGTCCAAAAAGTGCTAAAAAGAGGAAAAAACGATGGTTTTAGTGAGTTTAAACCCTATATACCTACTTAGTCGCAGCCTGAATGAGCTAAATAACCATAATTAGCACTATTTGAAGTGTTCCAGACGCTGTCTAACCACGTCTCGATAGTCCTAGTCGTAGTCCGACTCTATAAAAAACTGTCAGTAGTAAAAAGTTGACTAAAGTGCACTTGAAAAGGCTTTTAATGCCTTAGTTAGCTGTTATTGACACTCTACTAGGCATAAAACACCTTCCGCAACATTGATTTGCCGTTCAAAATGGTCTCTAGGAACATTTAATAAAGTTTTTTTTTAATTTTTAATTAAAAAAAAAATGAATTTTTTTATCCACGCCTGGTCGCAAGTGACTACATGCGGCGATGGTACTACTAAGGAAGGCGGAGAAATTTTGAAGGACCTGTAAAATTCGCAACTGCCGCCATACACGACTCATGACAGACCGACTGCGATATCGGAATACACTCTGTCTGAGGTGTTGGATTGCTCTCCATGACTGCATGGATCAGACGACGCACCTCGGTCCATGAGCGCGCACGCAAAAGCCATGGCCAGGGCCTGGTCGGCGTCGGGAAAGGTCCAGGGCACCAGCTCGTGTCCAGCCTTCTCCAGCGCCCCCATCGCCTTCTCCACCGCTCTCAGACAGGCGGGCACCGTCCGGTGGACGTGGTCGTCACTGCTCCGCCCTTCCGGCTTCCAGTAGCCGATTCGCAGCTTCCTACGGCCTCTGACGAGCTCGCTCTTGAGCGGCATCGGAACCGTGTAGTAGTCCTGAAGCGAGCTGGCCGCCTGCGACTCCAGGAGCACGTCCAGCACGTAGACGAGCGTCTTGACGTCCGCCGAGAGCACTCCCACCGCCGCGTTCAGCATCTGCACGCCGGGAATCGAGAACGCGGCTCCCAGCTTCGACACGCGCGTCGAGGTGGGCTGAAACAACAAACACAATCAGACGCGCACCCACGCAAAAAAACACGACACAACAAAGGCGTGCCTTGAAGCCCACGACGCCGCAGAAGTGAGCCGGAATCCGGATGCTCCCTCCGATGTCCGTGCCCAGTCCGAAGGGCGCCCCGGCAGAGCCGATCAAGGCTCCCTCTCCACCGCTGGAGCCTCCAGCGGTTCTGGTGACGTCGTATGGATTCGTCGTCGTCCCAAAGATGGGATTCGAGCAGTGGATGGCCACCAGTGTCTGGGGCACGTTGGTTCTGACGAACGGAATGGCGCCAGCCTGCTGCAGCAGTCTGACGGCCAGCGCGCTGGAGCGCGCCGGAGCCCGAGAGACGTCCTGGGCATAGCCCCTGGTGCAGTTGTATCCCTCGACCTGGAAACCGATCGCGCTCTTCAGTTGGGCCATTAGCGTGATTGCTGCGAGTGCGACCTCAATGGACTCCTTGACGCTGAAGGGCACTCCGAAGAGTCTCGGCTTCTCCTCGCCCCGGTACTCAAAGTCGAGCACCTCAGCCGCCTGCAGAGCCTCCAGAACGAAGTGCGTCACGCAGTTGGTCGCCTCGTGAGCGACCAGCGCCTTCTCCCAGTACGCGATCAGTACCTCCACGGCCGAGTACTGCTCGCCTTGCAGCGACTCTGAATAATTACCTGTCATCATAAGATCTTAACAATTTTAAATTTGCGCCCTACAAGCACCTTGCAGTTCCTGAAAGCCAAGCCTCTGAATGGCGATGGTTTTGGCGCGGTTGCCGTCGTCCTGGTTGAAATTGGCGACGATTTCCCTGACCTGTAATTTCAAATGCTGCGCACAAAGACCGAATGAGCATGACGACAATTTAGTTTACACATCGTGTACGAATTGCGCATCCAAGGAAACAAAGAAAAATTTGACCACTGACTGTCTTCACGTCGTTGTCTCTGGCCCGGATGAATCTGTCGATGTCTTGTCGGAGTTGTCGATTTCTCCACCACTTTCTCAAGCTTTTCGTCAGGAGAATCAACAGGGGCGCCGCCGAAATCGCTACCACAGCAGTGACGGCCGTTTTTCTGTCGATGCTTGCCATTTTCGGAATTCTTTTTTGCCTAAACTTTTTGTCCTATCTGAGGCGTTTTTTTTTTCAAAGAATGCATACGCGTCGCTACATACGTGGAGGAAGCGACAAGGCAACGCTGCTCCAGACAGCGTACATACAACAGCCCACAAGCGCCTTGTGCTAAAGGAACGTAACCGTTGCATTACAACACTCCCAACGAGTAGGCCGAAACGGCAGTCTATTGGGTGGATTACTGTAGAGGTATGTCGGCGCCGCAGCTACGTTGCATCACTACCCTAGTACCCTGGGCAACAAGATATCTCGGCGTGGAACGGGGAGCAAAGTGTATGTGGTCCATTCGCACGTGCGCCCAAAAGCAGTGGAGTTCTGGATCGGCAACTAACGTTTTACTTTCGACTTTATAACTTTAGAAATTAGAATGATTTCGACTAGCTTCGTCGGCTGTGCGTTTGTCCTAGCCTGCCTTGAGGCGTCTTTGCCCGATCTTAGACCGGTCAATGCGTGCGTTGTGCGCGTGAAAAAACAGAAGACTAAACACGACTGACTTAAAAAAAAAAAACGTTCAACGTGTACCATGGAGGCCAAACAACAACAGCTAAAACAACACGCGTCGGTTCGTTCGAAACGCTCCTACAGGTACCTAACTTGTTGGTGGGCAGGAGGGGGGGGGGGGTGGTGCACCCCACCCCCACATCAAAAATGGCCAAGAAAATTTATGAGGACTGTCATGGACACCCTGTCTTCTCAGGATAGTTTCGTCTCTCTGCGATAGCGCCTACGAGTCAAAGTGAAGTGGGCCGTCAGAGGTGCTGCACCGTCTCGCCTGGAGGCAGCATCACCGCGCTCCTTGCCATCTCCTGTACAATACGCTTGCCCTGCTTGCGTGCGTGCGCGAGTCGGTGAGAACGGGCGTGCGTCAGTGCGTTCGTGCCTGCGCACGTCGGTGCGTGCGTGCGTGCGCGCGCGCGCGCGTCGGTGCATGCGTGCGTCGGTGCGTGCGGGCGTGCGTCTGTGCGTTCGTGCCTGCGCACGTCGGTGCGTGCGTGCGTGCGCGCGCGCGCGCGCCTGCGCGCGCGCGCGCCTGCGCGCGCGCGCGCGCTTCCTTCCCCCCCCCCCCCCCCCCCCCCCCCCCGCGGGCGTGCGTCTGTGCGTTCGTGCCTGCGGGTCAGGGGGGCAGTTCACCTTGATGTAGGCAATGTAGTCGGTCCAGTCGTGCTGGGCGATGCGGCTGACAGCGTGCCGGATGAGACTCTCAGCCTTGTGACTGTTCTCGCGGAATGTCTTCAGCACCGCCTCCACGGAGACCTGCGGAGGCGAGCAAAGAGGGTACACGTACACGTGCGCAACATTTGTGCACCCCCCCCCCTTCACAACCAAATCCCGGCTACAGCAACTCAGACAAATGTCAGGGTACTTTGTTGTTTCGGTATGTAATGGCGGCTAGCGCGTTAGTCATGCACCATGTGTGCTTGGTTGTTGTTGTTGTTGTTGTTGAACGTTTGAGGTGACTCAACACTGGTCATTGGCCCATTGGAATACCCTTTCATCGCCATGACATCTTCCCACCTGGAGGCGCATCTGGGCACAATTGCACAACTGGCCAAAAAACATCAGAACCCCAAAACATCCACTGCAAACGCAGTCTTCACTGCTTAACCATCTAACCCCCCCCCCCCCCCAACAACGCAAGCAGTACATCCTACCTTAAATTTTCCAATAGTAACTACATAAAGGGCAACTAACAAGCTTGCAACAATAGTGCCAGGGGTACTATTGGAGAATCTACAGGTATCTACAGGTACCCATGGTTACAGAACAGGAAGGCCAGTACATATTGTGCATACTGGAACATTGTGCATGGAAGTCATGTGATGAGTGGTTGTATTTCAGCTTCCATTATCCTTTGCACAACAAAGCGAGCAAGGTCCATTAGAGCAGGTCAGGAAGGCACTTTGCCAATTAGCGTCATGAGACTGAGTATAGTTCACTCTGCACTCCGCCACTCTTTGAAGTGTGGCAAGATTGTAGTGTGAGAGCCTTCGGTGCCAGATCAATTCATCTGCTCCCGAAAGTACATTGCCACTACTCAAGTTTTTTGTCTGTGACCAAACATGACCGCAGCGGGCAACGAATCGCTCGTTGAATTCGTGACGGACCTACTGTCCTCCTACAAAACCGCATTCGTGGGAGTCGATTTCGTGGAGAGCCTGATCATCCTGATTGGAAATGCCATGATCATGTTGAGCGTCATGCTGTTCCAGCCGCGGAAGGAGATGCTGATCATTGCGGGTACTTAAAACATTGGTCAAATCCACTTGGAAACTCGGAAAGGATTTCAGGACTGGCCTTTTCGGACTTTGTCTATGGAGTTGGAAGTTTGGCCCACTCCGTGCAGACCGTGCGTCTCACCTATCTGGGCCTGCTGCACACGGTCAAGATCTCGGCCTGGGAGTGCATGCTCTACGTGCAGACCATCTTCTTCATCATTGGCAAGCAGAGCATCGGTCTCATGCTCATGGTCGTCTCGGTCGACCGATTCCTGGCCGTCACCTTTCTGACCCGCTACTCGGCGTTGGGAAGGCGCTACGCACTCACGATCCTCGGTGCAGTCATGACGCACAACTTGGCCTCGACCATCGTGGCCTTCGCCAGCTCCTACTGGCTGACCTCGCCAGGGCGCGTGCTGCACGCCAAGTGCATCAGCTACCAGGCGGTGCCCAGCTTCTACGGGGACTATGCAGAATTTGTGGCTGCAGCCGGGGGTTACGGCAGTGTGCTGTTGTACGTGGCCGTAATCTGGAGCTACCGGCGCATGGTGCGCCAGAACCAGCTGAGCGGCCAGGCCAGGACCAACCAGCTGCAGCGTCAGAAGCGTCTGACCATCACCCTGGGCATAGTCACCAGCTGCACGCTCGCCTGCAGCTCCATTCCCTACACCATCATCCTTCTCATGAACAACGGAACCATCCCAGTGCGCCCAGCGGACAAGCCAGCCGCACTCTCGTGGATCTTCAGTCTGATCCGGGTCAACTCCATGGTGAACGTCTTCATCTACTTCTGGCGCCAGAAGGAGATGCGTGCGGCCATTCTGGCCCTGCTGACCTGCCAGAGAGCCTCGCTTCGCGCCAGCGACTCCACCATGGACAAGACCAGAAAGAGCGGTCGTCAGACCAATGGCCACCAAACCCAGAACCAGGCACCGAACAACCGCCTCTTCATTATCACTCCCGCACACCCCGTGCAGAAAGCAGAGTAGTGAACTTCTCGATGCCATCTTCATACGCAACCGAACCCCCGTCTCCGCTACCCTCTCGTCCACCGATGCGCACTCTTCTATCGACCTTGACAACGTTCCTTGGATTATGACGACTGCTCCTCTCCTCCTGTCCAACTACCTCTCTTTCTAACCATTTCGAAAGTGACTGACATGTCCGAAATTGTACTTGCTGTTGCGTCAGACAGATTCGGTCATCACTCTCTGCTTCGAGCACACATCATTCAGCACTGAGAAAGGTGGCCTGGCACCCAAAACTGGCCGTGACAAAAGAAAAAAAAAAGAAACAGAACAGAAAAAAAAAGACTGACGTGTTCGGAATCCAGCTCCCCATTGCGCCAGCAGTCGTAGTCTGTCGGCAGGGCTATGGCGGTGTAGGCCAGGCCCAATTCCGCGGCCAGCGACGCCTCAAAATCAACAATTACAGCAAGGAGAATGATTATCCAAATAAATGGTGGCTGTTGGGGTGGTGTGTGTGTCCCTGACACAAGGGCAAATGCGGCAACCCCGCCCGCCCCACCGTTTGTCAGTACCCATACGCCCTCCATCCCTCCCCTCCCACGTATTCGGGCAGACGCAGTTACACGTATGCTTTCCTTGGAAAAGGGCATACACCGGTATTGGCAAATGTGTTAAGAAACAAAAGCAAGAAACAAAGAACGCAAATTCGGAAATTTCAAAACACAATTAAAAAGCCCATTTTCAGTCATTGGGACACACGCACACACACACACACACACAGACACACAGCACGGAGGACAAACGGGCGAACCACATACTTTTGTTGGGGGAAGAGGAACGTACACGCACGCACGCACGCACGCACGTACGCACGCAAGCACGCACGCACGCACACACACACACACACACACACACACACACACACACACACACACACACACACACACACACACACACACACACACACAAGCACGCACACACGAACGGGAAGACAGACAGCACCTCAGGAACAGTAGTCATGTTGACGACGGAGCCTCCCCACGAGCGGAACAGCTCGCTTTCCGCCTGAAATTCACTTATTCGCCACTAAAATATTCACCAAACTCCTCTAAAATCACACAACAGTCAAAAGTCAAAAAATCCTGAAGAATAAATTTCGGCAAATTTCACAAACTTTGGTGGAGAAGCGAGGCCCCTCGATGCAGACGGCGGTGCCATTCTTGTGGTGGCGGAAACCCAACTCGGCAGCGGCGGTGGCGAGAATCTAAAAACAAAAATAAAAAAAAAATATATGCAAATTTATGCATACACACTTGTATTTACAGTATGTAGGAAACGAATACCGTACTGTCTCAACCCATGAGGTTCACCCCTGTGCCCCCACAGTAGTAGCAGCAAACACACCTCACCTCAGTGACCCAAAAGTAGGGGTGACCCGAATGCATAAAATTCGCACAAAAATAGCGTCATGCCAAAATAGTGCCACTTTTGGCGTTTACAAGTCGAATCACTGAAACGGACGCCAAAATGCTCACTTTTCTCATTTCAGATCGGTAAAAATTTGGACAAAATCCAGCTATGCGCCCCGTATGCAAACAGACAGCCTTTATCTTCCACAGTCGGTATTCAGTGACTGAAGGAAAATGAAAAGCAAAATTTGGCCTCGTTCACGCGCCTCGTTCATGCGTGGACAGAAGGGCGCGCGCATGGGGACGTGACAGACGCCAGGGGGGCCGCCGGCGGTGGCGCCATCGTAGAAAGTCGTCTCGCGACGCGTCGTTCTGAAAAGACAACTCCTCATACCCCACAACCCCCCCCCCCCCACGACACCAAAAAATTCCAACCCCTCTACCTCCGCATTTTTTGTTAAATATCGCAACCGCTACAGATTGCTGCAAACTGCGTCTTTTGAATGGTTCTATCTATTCATAACACCGAAAAACACCCAACAATTTCGCACCTTACGTTTTAGACAGTGTGAAAATCCTTTTGAAAAATCCCGGACTGGAGGTGAGGTTGGGGTGGGTGTTAGTGGGGGAGGGTACACCCCAGTTACAGGTATGACCACCCCTAGACGCAGTTACCTGCATTCGGGGTTGGGTGTGGCGAGTGGGGGGGGGGGGCACCTAGGCAGGTCACTTCTATAATCGCGGGGGCCTCTCTCTGGTCACACAGCGTTCATTGACCGCCGCTAGTTAGTTAGAGACGAGAGCCAGTCAGCCCGCTCCTTGAAGCTGGCTGCCCCCAGGGCAGCCTGGCGCACCTGTCGATGAACTGGTCGAGAAAGACCAGGTCCCCTGGCACGATCTCCTCGCGGAGGGAGCCGCAGGCGGTCGTGACGAGCACGTGACTGCAGCCCTCGGCGTGCAGCGCCCACAGGTTCGCGCGGTAGTTGACGAACGTCGGCGACACCGCGTGCCCGCGGCCGTGTCTGCGGAGGAAAAAAATGCAACAAATTGAAATGCGCTCCAACTAGCGGATCCAGAGAGGGGGAGAGGGGGGTCCCCACCTCCTGTCAGCTCAGATTTAGGGGCCAGGGGGGGGAGAGAGCTCAGGGGGAGAAGAAGGAAAGAAGGACGACTACAGAGGCAAAGTGGGCAGATTTTTTACGTTTTCCTTGGATTAAAGCACTCAAAACCGCAATATTTTCGTCTGCGGTGCTGTGGTTCTATCGCAACTCACTATAGGGTCTTGAAAGTAGTGCAAACAAAGCAAATGCCAATGCCAGGACCAAAACCTTGACTTTTTCCGAAAAACTCTGATAAAAAATTTGACCTCCCTCCCCCTCTGTCAGAAAATCCTGGATCCGCTAGTGTGCGCGCCCCAGAACGGCACCGTTCAATTAGTCAAACCCCGAGAGCAACTTCCGAAATTTAGACAGCAAGTGCAAAACACAAACGGACAAGGGGTCTTATTCTTTGGAGTCAAAATAGATAGCGTGTCTAGTTCATACGCCCCTGGGGGGGGGGAACACTGCATATGCCTTGGTCTGACAAAGCAAACCAGTGAATCGAATGTTGCATTACCTCGACAACAGCACGCAGGGAACACCATCGATGCTGCCAACCTTCAGCTTGTCAGACGGCTAAAAATATTCACGACACTTGTATTTAGTCATTGAACTCCGCGTAATTGTTTTTTTGTTGAATTCAGGCAAAAAGTGAAACTTGCAGACGCGTTGAGGGACGGCAGGGCGCGTTTCGGCAGAGCCGACCCCATACCTGTAACTGGGCGGTTCCCTCCCACCAGGCGCTGGGTTAGACCCTACCCCGCCCCCCCCCCCCCACTCCAACCACACCCCCCCCCCCCCAAGAAATTCTAAAATTCGATTAAAATTCTCAATTTCAGGGCTTTTACAGTTTTAATTTTTGCTACGGAAAGACTATAAAAGCCTTTTTTCCTCTCCAGACCCCTCCCCCTTCTCCAGTTTTTCACCACCACCCCCCCCCCCCCCCCCCCCCCCCCCGGTCCAATTCGGTTACAGGTATGGCCGATCAGTGGCGCAGCCAAGGGGAGGGGTAGTGGGGGTATACCCCTCCCCGAGATGGTGTGAAGCACAAAAAATGCAACAGGGTCCACCCTGTTGCAAAAATGCGGCGAAAGAAGAGAGAGAAAGCATTTTAGCTCGCTTGTAAGGTTAAAATTGCTCGAAAGTGGCCCAAAATAGGTTAAAATTGCCCGAAAGTAGCCCAAAATAGGTTCAAAATGTTCGAAACTAACCCAAAATAGGTTCAAATGCTTGAAAGTAGCGCAAAATATCAAAATTTTTGCCTGCGGCGCAACAGGGGTGGGTGACCCTGTTAAAAATTTGGAAATCTGTGCCCCCTCCCGAAACCAAATCCTGGCTACGCCACTGTGGCCGATCCTCAGGCATCCCTCAGACGACGTGGGCTGCTCGTTGTTGTATCCAGTAGAAAATCCCAGGAAATCAGGCAAAATTCAGAAATTCCGAAACTGGTACAAAACTGCGCGTCCGTCTCACCTTTCCAAACGGGGTGTCCACATCCTTGGCGACGGCGTCTGCGACGAAGTCGGCGTCCTCCAAGCCCGAGCCTCCGATAATGCCGACCTTGACGTGGACACTGACGCCGGAGGCGTCCTGAACTTTCAAGTTCAAGTTCAGTTTCCAAAATCTCAACTCACATGCGCCAGGAAAATTCCGCACCTTCTTCAGCTGTACGTGCGGCCTGGATGACGTCATGACGCAGCGGTTTGCAACTTCTGATGGTGGTGGTACTCAACGGACGCGCGCGAGCGTGACTTACGGGCGTCTAAACTAAACAAACGCGCCTTATCTAGTCTAGAGGTGGGGAGCCGCTCTGAGATGGGGAGAGGGCAGGGCAGTCAGCATCGCAAGCAGTATTGGGTCGGTGCGTGCGCTGTACGTGCGTGCCCCTGACGCTGAGACGCCGCGGTGTAATATGGATTGCGCCGCTCACTCCGTTGCCATCCAACGCGCATCTAATCGAAGCATTTGCACGCGCACCGACCGAATCCGAACCGTGCCGAAATCCGCACACGCCGAAGCCGAATAGCAGCGTTGTCAACTCATCGATTTTGTTTAGTGAGAACGCGAAGCTGAAAACGATGTGAAGAGACGGCGGCGGCTGCGCGCGATGCGTGCTTGTACGAGTTGCCTTCACGAGTATACGAATTGCACTGCAACAAATTCCGAGCCGGGCCTGAATTTCCAGGCCCGTTTCGTCGTCTACTAATGCATGCTTTATTCATTGGGTACCGTACGCGGACGAAATTGCGTCGTAGCAACGGCCATAGCGACGGCTGGGACTGGGCCCATCATTAGGCCGTACACGCAAGGCCAACCTAGTACCCCGTGACCGCGAAGTGTTCACTACTTCACTAGACTACAAGCGATATACCTAGAGTGAAGAATACAGCTTAGGACTTTCATCTGCTTGCGAAATACTGCCACTGCACTTGCTAACTTTCTGCGCGCTCAACAGTGACAATGAGAGAAATCGTCCACATACAGGCGGGCCAATGCGGCAACCAGATCGGCTCAAAAG
Organism: Paralinhomoeus sp. GSCO2_6; assembly: GCA_030248085.1. Taxonomy (NCBI): domain Eukaryota; kingdom Metazoa; phylum Nematoda; class Chromadorea; order Monhysterida; family Linhomoeidae; genus Paralinhomoeus; species Paralinhomoeus sp. GSCO2_6. The sequence continues at coordinate 13,885 of JASAMY010000526.1, forward strand.
TAAGTGGACGCACGCATGTACATTCGAACGCACGCACGCACACACGAACGCACGCACGCGACCGGCTCTCTTCAGTTCTGGGAGGTGATCTCGGACGAGCACGGCATCGACCCGTCGGGCATGTACGAGGGCGACTCGGACCTGCAGCTGGAGCGCATCAACGTCTACTACAACGAGGCGGCCGGCAACCGCTACGTGCCCCGCGCCGTGCTCGTCGACCTCGAGCCCGGCACCATGGACTCCGTGCGCGCCGGACCCTTCGGACAGCTCTTCCGGCCCGACAACTTCGTCTTCGGTGCGCGCCCCACTGCGTGCGTGCTTGCTTGCGTGCGTGCGCGCGTGCCGGTGCGTGCGTGCCGGTGCGTGCGTGCCGGTGCGTGCGTGCGTGCGTGCCGGTGCGTGCGTGCGTGCGTGCGTGCGTGCGCGTGCGTGCGTGCGTGCGTGCCGGTGCGTGTGCGTGCGTGCGTGCGTGCGTGCGTGCGTGCGTGCCGGTGCGTGCGTGCGTGCGTGCGTGCGTGCGTGCGTGCGTGCGTGCCGGAGCGTGCGTGCCGGTGCGTGCGTGCGTGCGTGCCGGTGCGTGCGTGCGTGCGTGCCGTGCGTGCGTGCGTGCGTGCGTGCGTGCGTGCGTGCGTGCGTGCGTGCGTGCGTGCGTGCGTGCGTGCGTGCGTGCGTGCGTGCGTGCGTGCGTGCGTGCGTGCGTGCGCGTAGCTGTGATTTTTCTCTTCCCGCCACCAGGCCAAAGCGGCGCTGGGAACAACTGGGCCAAGGGCCACTACACGGAGGGCGCGGAGCTGGTCGACGCCGTGCTCGAGGCGGTACGCACCGAGGCCGAGGCCTGCGATTGTCTCCAGGTGCAGTCACATACATGCGCTGCGCGTGTACCTAGGTATACATACGTTGTAGCAGGTGCAGGTGAAAAATCGCGTAAGCCGCCTGAGAGATGATTTGTTTTTTTCGTTCGTACTAAGATAGGTCTGATAATTGGAGGACGGCGAGCTAAGCGTAGGGATGGGCCCGGTTGGATGCTGTGCTGAGGCCTATAAATTAAAAAAAGTCGGAGAAGGGCAAGTTTTATTGCTGCTGGTCATCTTGAACGTATAGTGCCTTGGGACTTTGTACGTTCATACACCACCTGTACATAGGTATACGCAATCACCCCCCCCCCCACACACACAAGCTCACATACAAGGTACGGGTAGACGAGTGCCAAGACCTAGGCACCCGTTGTAAGGGGGGGGGGGGTGGGAGAATACATATGTAGAGAGTTACGGTAGAGCTGCACGGTGGACTGCCAGGGTTTTCAAATGGCGCATTCGCTGGGCGGCGGCACGGGCAGCGGCATGGGCACGCTGCTCATCTCCAAGGTTCGCGAGGAGTATCCCGACCGCATGATCAACACCTACTCGGTCGTGCCCTCGCCCAAGGTACGTCGCGTGCGTACGTCGCGTGCGTACGTACGTGCGTGCGTGCGTGCGTGCGTGCGTGCCGGTGTGCGTGCGTGCCGGTGCGTGCTTGCGTGCCAGTGCGTGCGTGCGTGCGTGCGTGCGTGCGTGCGTGCGTGCGTGTCGGTGCGTGCGTGCGTGTCGGTGCGTGCGAGGCAGACTGACTGACGCAGGTCTCGGACACGGTGGTGGAGCCGTACAACGCGACGCTGTCGGTCCACCAGCTGGTCGAGAACACCGACGAGACGTTCTGCATCGACAACGAGGCGCTGTACGACATCTGCTTCCGCACGCTCAAGGTACCATGCAGAACTACCTGATATTTCCTATACATTGTATGCATCACAAAATATCAATATGGCTCTAGCGCGAGAGCATTAACCTACCGTAAATCCTCCAATAGAAGCCCCCTCCAATAGTGCCTCCCCCTCCAATAGTGCCCCCGGGTATGGCAAGGTTGAAATATTTGCGCCCCCCCCCCTCCAATAGTGCCCCCGGGGGTAAGGGGTATGTTGTGCCATGTGCCTTTTATGGGCAAAAATATAGTGGTAGGTACATTTACATCGTGTATACACACTACTGCTAACCAATAATAGTACGTTTCAGCAACCATTAACGGTAAATCAACCATTAAATGTGGCAAAAGTGATCAAAATTACCGAAAAATCGGCAACTTTGACAGCGAAACTAGCATTACCATTCAAAATTTTTAGGTTGAAATAATAGAAGCCCCCCCCTCCAATAGTGCCCCCCTCTCCAATAGTGCCCCCGGGTAAGGAGAGGTTGAAAAATAGTGCCCCTGGGGCACTATTGGAGGATTTACGGTACTCGTCTTTGAAGGCGTTTTTAAAGGTAAAGATGTGGTTTTTTAAAGAGCTCAAGAGTGGCGATGCCGCACACCAACCTCGGATTCTGCACGAATTTTAGTCTTCTGACCATTAAAATCAACAGAAATTGATTCAAAAATCGCGAGAACCGACCCGTTTAAGCTGGCCAACCCCACCTACGGGGACCTGAACCACCTCGTCTCCCTCACCATGAGCGGCATCACGACCTGCCTACGCTTCCCTGGACAGGTTCGCTCTCCACCGGAAATGTTGCAATTGACTGACTGATTGGTACAGGTATGTATCCCTCTCGCGATTTAGCTGAACGCCGACTTGCGCAAGCTCGCCGTTAATATGGTGCCGTTTCCGCGACTCCACTTCTTCATGCCGGGATTCGCGCCGTGAGAGACACGCACGCACGCACGCACGCGCATCGGCACCGTCCCAAAACTCGCTGGCTGGACACCAGACTGGCGGCTCGAGGCAGTCAGCAGTACCGCGCCGTCACCGTGCCCGAGCTGACGGCGCAGATATTCGAGCCCAAGAACATGATGGCCGCCTGCAACCCGCTGCACGGCCGCTACCTCACCGTCGCCGCCATCTTCAGGGGACGCATGAGCATGAAGGTACTAGACGATCGATACAAGTGCTGGCATAAACATAAACATGAAGCATTGGTAGAGAAGGCGATGAGCGCGTGCGTGCGTGCGTGCGTGCGTGCGTGCCTCAATTTGCGTCGTCAACACTTCAACCTCAGGAGGTGGACGAGCAGATGCTCAACATCCAGAACAAGAACTCGTCCTACTTCGTCGAATGGATCCCGAACAACGTCAAGACGGCCGTCTGCGACATTCCGCCTCGGGGACTCAAGATGGCGGCCACGTTCATCGCCAACTCCACGGCCATTCAGGAGCTCTTCAAGCGCATCTCGGAGCAGTTCACCGGTGCGCACATACGAGCACGTTCGCGCGCGCCCACCGGTGGTGTAGCCATAGCCAGGGGCAAGCTTCTCTCGCCAGCTTTTGCCGTTAGCTCAGACCACTGCAGTGATGTATTTTGGTATGATTTAGCGCGCAAAGCCTATCATTTCCAGGAAAATGGCGACCTTTACTGTTTGCAAATTTTGCATCCAGCAGGTACAGTATAAATCGCGCAAAAGTCGACAGTTTCCGCAGGATGTGACAGTTTCCCCTCATCAAAGTTTGCCTTGCTTCGCGACATTTTGTGCGAGTCCTCGCTATGCACTGACACACACGCACACACACACACACGCACGCACACACGCGCACGCACGCACGCACTCATCTATTTCCCTAGCCATGTTCCGTCGCAAGGCGTTCCTGCATTGGTACACGGGCGAAGGCATGGATGAGATGGAGTTTACCGAAGCCGAGAGCAACATGAACGACTTGGTCTGTCTCGTCTTCTGTTTGCATTTGAAAATTTTTTTTTTATTTTTGAGCAAATGACGCGCATGAATGCAGGTGAGCGAATACCAGCAATATCAGGACGCTGCCGTGGACGACGAAGACGACTACGAAGACCAGGGCACCGAGCAGGATCGAGAATAAGAACAGGATGAAACCGGATCTGCCGTCAAATAATTCATGACCCGATGACAGCTTGATGTTCTAGGATCTCTTTTGTTGTGCGTGTGCATGTGTACGGTATTGTACAAGCTCGTCGTCCGACCATTGGTAATGGGTATTTTGACGCCGTACCAGAGGTTTTTGTTGTTGTTGAAACGGCAAAAGGGCGACTGCAGCTGCTTCCTAATCCACAGCTCAGTCTCGGCCTGGCGGGATGGCTTGGGGGGGGGAGCATCCGCGCCCGTTGTCCCTCTGGTGGACCTTCATCTGGGCCGAAGTCGGACATGTGGCACCTGCATTGCATTGCATACCATGCTGTACGTTTTTTGCTAAAATTTCAGTGAAAGGAGAGACTAGTGATCGACTACGGTTATCGATTGACCTTGCGACACTACAATCCACAGTGGGCGCCCATTGGACATTAGACAGTGGAATTGCGTGCCATCGACGCTGGTATGTCTTCGTGGAGCGTAGAGATTGGCGACTTTTTCTTCCCAATTTCTGGTCAATTTTTTGTTAATAGTAGTCGTTTAAACGTTTTTTGTTAATGGGCACAGCCGTGTATACACAATTGAAAAGATACCTACCGCTTTTTAAATTTTGCCCATATACGGCGCATGACATAACATAGGTATCCCTTTCCATCTAGGACACTACTGAAGGGGGGAATGTACGGTATTCGAGGATTTACAGTAGTTGTTAAAACGTCTGTTATTAATGGGTGCAACTGTGTATACCGTGCACCATTGCAATGTACCACACTGATCCGAATTCAAGTCAGAACAGAACACCACTGCCGCGGTACAAACTTCGAACTCACTACAGGGCCCGTATGCTGACAACAATTGGTACTCGAATTAAATTAGAGCGCTCTAATTCAATCGGGGTTGGCAAACGATACGCCACTTGTATCCTTCAGCACGTAAGAATTAGAGTGGTATATGGTACTTGAATTAAAATTAGAGTGAGCCTCTCGAATTAGAGTAGAGCGACGCACTTGAATTAGAGTGGCACACACGCATAAAATTTGAGTGCTCCTACCCACTCTAATGTGCTGATTGCGCTAGAATTGTTTGCACACTTGAAACACATCTTTGAAATTTGTTGGTTGTCATCATTCTATGGCTGCAGAAGCGAAAGAATTTAGAGAAATAAACAAAAACTGACTGATGAGGAACTGTGCCAGCGGTTCATTTTGACCACGAGACAATCTATCTCACGGGTCACAGATGTAGAGTAATTGTTGAGTATTTTTGAGTGAGATGTTGAAGAAACATGTGCGTATGGGACAGTCCCCTCCCTCCCCCACTTCCCCTCCCCTTGGTCGAATGTAAGTGCATGTTTAGACGCATGAGCATGGTAGTTGTGAGGTGTCATTTCACAAACATCTCGACAAGCATTCACAACCACAAACAGTAGCAAGCCCAAATCACGTTCGAAAGGTGATCGATAGTCGCACATAGAAACTCGTCTCTTGCAGTCATTCAAAGGCGAAAATTGGAACAGTGGAAACGCGTTCTCGTTGCCGTCACTCCAAAGCGGTAGACGTAGACGTAGAACGCAGGCCTTGTGCTGCGGGACGGCTGCCACAGTAGCGCATGTCGTGTCGCCGCCCACCCCCAGCTGCGTCCCACACCACAACGACTCGCATCGCCCTACAACAGAGAATATTGATACACTCGATCAGGGAGGGGTTCAGTGGTTCAAATGTTGCTGGATTAGCGGTCACCGCCGAAAGGTTTCACACCCCCACCCCCCCCCCCCCCCGAGCACCTGTTCCGGACATACACTGCCGGATCCAGGGGGACCCCCCCCCCTGAGGGGGGGGGGGTGGGCAGATATAAATGGTGGAAGGCAGGCATGGTGGAAGAGGGGGGGGCAGTAGTAGAAGCCCTGGAAGAGGGTTCGCAGCGGGCGGATTTTTACCCGCTGATTAACGCACCATGTATAGGGAGGGGGGGAGCAAGAGCTAGTTTCGCCTAATTTTGGACAACAAACGCATAGACAAACGAAGAGAAGAGAACGAAACATTCTCGTCTGCGGCGTGTTATTGTGAGCCAAAACCCGGCCAAAACGTGAAAAACGATTGCTTCCTATCTATTAAAATTTATGCGGGACATGTAAACACCCCACCCACCCCGTCAGAAAATCTTGGAGCTGTCAGTGCAGAAATCCCACCTGCGCCGCTGGGAGGGGGGGAATACCCCTCACCTGGCAGACCCTGCCTATCCCAAAATAATTTCGCACCTAACCCCCCCCCCCTATTTCCCATAGCTAAATTTTTTAGCGTAAAAGCGACACAAGTTGTGCTTTTGGTGCTGCACCAAATATGTTACGAACAAAAATCCATCCCAAAACTCGCGATTTGTACGTCAATCCACTCGGCCACACCCCTCTTCGAAAAATTGTCGATTTTACCCTCCCTCTGGCCCAATTTTTGTGGGCCCTCACTTCATTCCCCGCCCCCCCCCCCCCAACCTTTTCACAAACAAATCAAACAGGACAGCTAGCAGTACCGAGTCGTCGAGGAAGTCGTCCGTGCGGCGGCCGACGCAGTAGAGAGAGAGCAGCCTGTGCGTCGCTGTCGACGCGCCGACTGCCGGTGGTGACGACGCCGACGCAGCCGTCGAGGCCGCTGAAGTTGACGGAGTTTCCGAGTTTCTCGGCCATACGCAACTCGGCGCCATCCATGCGAGTCGGCGGCGCTCCACCAGCTTCTTCTCGCTTTTCCTACGTCGCAATAGGTTACGAAACGTCCAAAGTTCGGCAATAAAACGAGGCGCTTAAGCTTAAAATTGATGACACACCTCCCACTCAAAACCATTCTTCTGGCTCGGTGCTGCCTTTACCTCCAGTTCCGCTTGCACTCGTCCAGAGAATAGCGCCGGTCAGACGCGACGCGATTTCGACGTTGAACCGACTGACGACAGCTTCCCATGCGGGATCCAAAGAGGAACAGCCCTTGATCGCCAGTAAGTTGTCGAGAATAACCCCGCAGAGGCGTTCTGCTGCTGCACCTGCCGCTTCCGCCGCTGCTGCTCCTGTCTTTCGACGACGATTTCTCCATTTTTCAGCGCTTTCCTCGAGTCGACGACAGAAAATGAGCATGCAGAAAAATGAAATTTTCGGGCGAGTGGCGTATCGTCCTAACCCACTTTAATTAAAGTTAGAGCGCTCTAATTTTTTTGTCAGCATACGGGCCCAGGACTCAAAAAATGAAGACGATAAAAGAAAACAATAGGGGGGGGGGGGTGGGGGTCGAGTTGCCAACTGTGTGCGTGGGGTTGGGGGACAAACACGTGTCTCTAGCGGTTACTGTATCAACTTGAGGAGCAGTGCACTGCGATAGCAAGCACTTGGACATGCTGCGTGCATGCGCAGCCCACGTTCATCTCAGCAGCTGCTTCAGACTGAGCAACGGTGCACGGCGGCGACTACTGTAAACAAATCTTTTTTTTTTAATTTCAACAATCGAAATCAGCAGTCAAAACGACGCACAGACGAGCGTGACTGACTGACGGCACACCAAAATCTAGATAAATATACGAGGCGACGACAACACAAAAATGCGCAGGTCATCACTACACAACTTCCGAGACGGATTTCTGAATGCGACGTTTCCCATAAAAACGCGTAAACAACGACTTTTCTGTTTTTGTTTCGCCCTCACGGCTCTTTGTAGTGCATCTTGTGTACGGCGGTGGCCGCGAAATAGCCCGTCCGTTCGTCAAACGCGTGCCGTTGCGACAAATGCACTTCCTTAAAATAAATATAAAATTGATACATCAAATACCGTAAGTAACACCCCTAATAACCCACCACCCCCCAGGGGAGTATGCTGATGTCCACAAAATGGGAAATGGTTGTAGACAGCTTGAGAATTCTACGTAAAAAAATCAGGGGGGTTACTTTGTATTGGATGGGGGACTCCCCACCCCCCACAGGTACAGGTATCTGCGCCATGCTCGTTCAAACTTCGTTCCTTGAGAAAACGCTTAAAACTACACCAAGTGAGATTTCAATTTTAATTTACAATTTCATAGACGCACCTTCACGCAGGTGGTGGCGAAGAGCCGGGTGGCGTGCGACCGAAGGATTTGAGTCGCGTCAAAGGTGTCGTCGAAGCGTGCAGGGGGGCGCCTGCTCTGCTGCCCCCATGCCGGCTCCTCCGATCCCCCCTCCATGCTGTCCGCCTTGCCCTGGGGGTGGCGTCATACATGTAACTGGGGGGTTGGGGGGGAGGGAGGAATACCCGGCCCCACAGCCAGAATTTTACCCCCTACCCAGCCCCCCCCCCCAGAATTTTCGTGAAGTTTTCCAACTTGTCTACAATTGTACAAAGTAGTGTACTTTTCGCTTTTTTTCAGTGTTTTTTGACCCTAAAACAGCTAAATAACGCTATTTATAGCCTATTTTAACCTATTTTTGACCAAAAAGTGCCTCTTTAGACACTATTTAGGTACACTTTTTTACCCTCTGACACCCCCCTCCCCCTTAAAATCTGCTTACCCCCCCACACCCCCCAGAATGGTCTCGGACCCTCCCCCCCCACTTCAAAAGCCCGGTTACATGTATGACTGGGGGATCCAGTTCCGTCTTCCAGGAGGGATCCCCAGCCGGATGGGAAGGGGGGGGGGTAAGATTGAACCTTTCGAAATCTCGAGTTGAGTACGGTGGCGTGTAGCTTGACCAGTCCGGTAGGCTGACGCGAGGCCCGACCCCTTTCCTCGAGACGCAGCAGTCCCCCCGTGCGAGCGTCCACGCGTCGAACCAATTCGTCCACGAATGCCTGCAGCCTAACAAAAAAGACAAACATTTCAACAAAGATTGTGAACAAAAAAAGAACTCGATGGAATTGCGCAATTTTAGCGTGATACGAATGATACCTTCGAAGTGTCGTCACTCTAAAACTTACCGGAGCCACACCTTTCTTTCTACTGCTTGTCAAAATTGTGGTGTGCTGTCAGTGCTGTGCGTCCTTTTCGGTACTCCTCATAAGACACCAAAATAACGCTGATTAAACCGTTCATTTGATTTAGTCGATTTTTGACAAAACACCTTTTGACGGTATTTTGGTGCACAGAATGGCTGGCGCCATTTTATATACACAGGCAATGCTCCAAAAGCCATGCTCACAGTCGAGCTTCGAATATATTCGTCAAAAATTGCTATTCGGAATTGTCAAAAACGCACGCACCCTTTGGCCGGCTGGTTCTTGGTGCCCGACTCCACGAGCTTCAAGTAGAGGACGTCCACGGCGGAGGGATCGTCGTTTATGTACTCGAGGCCGCCAATGTCAAACGTCAGCGATGCCTTCTTGGAAAACTCCGCGCTGCTGCGACAAGTGTGGGACTAACTACTCTTTGCGTCATTGCGAGCGTGCCAGTGCGTACCCCCTCCCTACCCGAACCTGTAATCGGGAATCGGAAGGGGGGGGGGGGGGGTCCGAGCACTTTGCGGGGGGGGGGGCAGAAAACTGAAGAAGGGGGGGGGGGGCGGGTGGGAGTGGAAAACATGGGCACATTCTGGTCGATTTTCAGTCAAAAATAGAATGTAAAAACTCAAAAATAGGTACTTGGTACTCTGTTGTCATTTTTTCCTAAAAGAAACCGTACAAAAAACTACAAATAACATTACACAGTTTTCGGTGAGGGGGGGGGGGGCGGGCGGTGGGGGATGGGCTTCGCACAAACCTGGAGTGGGGAAGGGGGGGGGGCGTGGGTAGGATCAAACCCAGGCCGCACCTAGGGAGGGAACCCCACACCCTACAGATATGCTCCACCCCCGGGCAGCGGCATGGCCTAGTGGCAAAAAACCGGCCTCTTGCGCGCAAGGTCCTGGGTTCGATTCTTGATGGCGCCACTATAGATCGAGGATTTCCCTTTCCATGGATTTTCTCGTGCCATCGCTGCCCTAGATTACAGATGGCGTTCTTCCGAAAGTCTTCCGCTAATTATACGGCAGTAGACGGGAAGGCGTCACGGAGATGGGTAGGCTACATGGGCCATTGACGGCCTCCTAGCGTCGCCCCAAAACCAACAACAACATGCTCCAGCCCCAGGGAACCTGTTGAGTTCGCGGACGACAGTGTCGAATGCCTCTTTGGCGCGCCGTCTCTCTGCGTCATCGGTTAGGGTCAGCATGGCCAGGGTCAGATGGAGTCTGCCAGCCTCTTGGAAGATCTCCTCCGACACCCCGCGCTGGCCCTCCAGCCACGCGACCGAGTCCTGTGTGTGTGTCTGTGTGTGTCTGTGTGTGTGTGTGCGTGTGTGTGTGTGTGTGTGTGTGTGTGTGTGTGTGTGTGTGTGTGTCTCTCTCTCTCTCTCTCTCTCTCTCTCTCTCTCTCTCTCTCTCTCTCTCTCTCTCTCTCTCTCTCTCTCTCTCTCTCTCTCTCTCTCTCTCTCTCTCTCTCTCTCTCTCTCTCTCTCTCTCTCTCTCTCTCTCTCTCTCTCTCTCTCTCTCTCTCTCTCTCTCTCTCTCTCTCTCTCTCTCTCTCTCTCTCTCTCTCTCTCTCTCTCTCTCTCTCTCTCTCTCTCTCTCTCTCTCTCTCTCTCTCTCTCTCTCTCTCTCTCTCTCTCTCTCTCTCTCTCTCTCTCTCTCTCTCTCTCTCTCTCTCTCTCTCTCTCTCTCTCTCTCTCTCTCTCTCTCTCTCTCTCTCTCTCTCTCTCTCTCTCTCTCTCTCTCTCTCTCTCTCTCTCTCTCTCTCTCTCTCTCTCTCTCTCTCTCTCTCTCTCTCTGGTCACAATCGACCGCTGCTGGTGAGAGATGAGAGACTCAGACAGCCCGATCCCTGGGTGGGGGGGGGGAAGCTGGCGCGGCAGTGGACCGCCCGCAAGCAATGCGTGTCATCATCTTACAAGCATTGCAGGCCTGCAAGCTAGTTGCGCACAATAAGCGCTTAAAGGAACGCAAACGATTGGAACAACGAAACACTTCTCTCCTCATATAGTGCTCGATATTAACAACAATTTTAACAACCCCCCCCCCCTATGGTCCCTTTGGTCGACGACTGGGGTGAAGTCAGTGGCGTGGCCAGGATTTGGTTTCGGGAGGGGGCCCAGATTTCCAACTTTTTAACAGGGTGGCCCTGTTGCGCCGCAGGCAAAAATTTTGAAATTTTGGGCTATTTTCGAGCATTTGAACCTATTTGGGAGGGTATATAGCGCCTAGCGCGGACACCCCTCTGTGTTGGCGACAGATGCCTCGTTGCACCCGTCTCCAGCGCCGGACAAAGAGAAGAAGAAGAACCTATTTGGGTTACTTTCGAGCATCTTGAACCTATTTTGGGCTACTTTCGATCGAGAAATTTTAACCTATTTTGAGCCACGAAGTCACAGTGACCACTCCAACAACGTTCCTCAGGCAGGGAAGGAGAAAGATTGAAACTCGACCGCCCCAGGGCACAGTTCGAGGTCTTATGGACTACGGACACTGCACTTTCAAGTACGCACTATATACATACCGACCGGTTTGTGATTCACACCCCCCATGCGCATTCCGCAAACCGCAATTATACCTTGAACTGTTTGAACTCCTTAGCGAGGCTCGAACTGCGCAGCGGGATGGAGAGGAAGTGTGTGGGGGGCCGGCGCTGGCGCATCGAGCTGACGATGAGGCAGACCTGATTCCGAGCCGACTCCACTCCCGCGTAGCTGGAGCCCCGAACCACTAAAATGGAGCTGGAATTTATCAAATTTGAGCCACAGAGGCGCTTCGCGGACACGGGCAAACGCGCACAGGCACGCACGCATAGGTGGGCTCAGGGGGAAGGGGGGGGGATCACCCCACTGGCTATAGCCGTTCCGTTTTTTTTTTGCGGAAGAGAGCCCCCCCCCAGGCCATCGCCATTTTGGATAATTTGCAGGAAACCCTCTCTACATTGAAAAAAAATTTGCGAAAGATGCGTGTTTTTGTTTCCTTCTCAGTGTAGTGTGAGCCAAAACGCCTACAAAGTGCTATTTTGGCGTTGTTTTGACCCAATGTTGGACCTAAAAAGTACACATTTACACGCTATTTCGGTGCGAATTCTTCCATTTCGACCACCCCCGCCTCCACAATTTCCTATCCTAGACATTTTACGCGGGATGGCTCTAGACCCCCCCCCCACAATCAAACCCCCTAGAGACCCCCCGGCTATTGAACCAATCTACACCAACCGTTAACCCTATATTTAGCCCCCCCCCCTATAATTATACACCCTCCCAAGACTACTTTAAGAGGCGTTCCACAGAATTTCCAGGTGTTAGACTCTATAAATTTGAGGGTAGAGCGCCTCAAGGGTCCCCCCATTGCTCGTAAATTTTGGGCGAAAAATATTTGGTGGCACAGCACTTATGACCACTTTTGCAAAATTAACGCACCCATTTTTGGAGCATCGTAACATAAGCTAGGAAGGATGAAGAGAGTTGCCAACTTGGGGTGTGCTAGTAGAGTTGTTAACTTAGTGGTACCACCTACCAGCCACGCCCTTAGGCACACCACCCTTGAGAGGGATGGCCCAACACAACCAAGTCCCATTTTTGGTCATTTTTTGACATTACAGTCGTCTCACTTAGGAGACCCCTGCGAAGGGGGTCGGGGTCGATGGTCGAAATGAGGGTTCCCACCACCAATGGGACATTCATCTGGACCCCATAAAATCGATTTTAGCAAAATCTATTTTTTGTGGGCATTGATACCTGAAAATTTTGTGGAACGCCTCTTAAATTTACAAGCCCCCCCCTATAATTACACCCCCTCGCTAAATGGACCATCGTCTAGACGGCAAAATTTTTCATGTCTGGGTGCATGTACGGTCGCGTACATGCACGCGTCTGGGTGCATGCACGGTCGCGTATGTGTATGTATGTTCATGTGTGTGTGTTAGAGAGTGTACCAACGTGTGTGCGCAGCGTCTTTTTTCCTTAAAAATTGCCTCCACGCGCCTTTGCGCCCACAAAGCTGTTCACACACGGATACTTCCAGTTTATAAGCCCCCCCCCCCTATAATTATAACCCTCCTAGAGGTCAAACGAAACAATTAGCCCCCGGGGGCTAATTTTAGGGTTTACGGTATGCACGCACGCAGTGTCCAAACAAAGAAAGCGTACGAACCCAGAGGCGAGCTGGCGTCGCCCTGAACCGGTATGAGAACGCTAGCTTGGGTCGTTGACTCTATTCGGCGTCGCGTTTCCCCGCCTTTGCCGATTATCGCACCGAAATACGCGGCCGAAATGGCCATGCTAAAAAAAAAAAGAAACTGGAGGGAATAAAATCGAAAATAAAAGGACGCAAACAAGAATACGAGCGGGAAATGACAGAATACAAGCGGCAACGCGCTACAACGGTTCGAGGAGAGAACAAAAACAATATAACAGCAAATATACTTCTTTTCGCAATTAAGAAAATATATATCGTCCCTTTAAATCCAAGCCAATCCTATGCAAACACCCCCCACCCCTTCGCTGACACTACGAAAAGCAAATAAAATTAAATTAAAAAAAAAACGCTGAAAATCCACGACCTGCACTCAAACGCTGCCGGTCGCTTCTCCACGATGGGATATAGTTCTTCTTCATCCGAAACTAAAATTAAATCATTTTGTCGTCATTTTGTATTAATAAAAGAGGAAGTCAATTGAATGTGTCTTTGTTTCTTTGTTTTTGCGAATGGCCCTCATGGAATGGATTGGTGGGCGCGAGTGCGGGTGAGTGTCGCATCACAGTGTGCGCGTTGTTAGCCATCCGTTTTAATTAAATTTCAATTTAATTGAAAAGGCCCACTCTGTTGGGGCTTTTCGAAATTCGGCCCTCTCTTGTCAGCGTCGAAATTGGCGCGCGAGTTGTCTTCTTGAGACGTGGCGGCGTCCCTCTGAAAGCGCTGCCGTGTTCTGTAAAGTTTCTCAGAGCCGACTCACAAAAATGCGTGTCTTTTTTTAGTCCTTTTTCAGTGTAGGGTGACCCAAAGATAGCGCCGACCCAAAAACGCTTAGAAAGTGCTATTTGGACCTCATTTTGGCCCATTTTGGCTTTTAGACCAATCAACACCTATGCCTCGAAACCCCCAGACACCCCCCCCCCCACCTAATCTACATCTATGCCAACCGTAACCGTTACAACCGTCGTACCCTTTTAAAAGGTGTTTGTTTGGTTGGAAATTTTAAGGAGAACATACCAGCCGCATCTACATACCGTAAATCCTCCAATAGTGCCCCGGGTAAGGCAAGGTTGAAAGTATACTGCCCCTGGAGCACTTTTGGAGGATTTACGGTACGGAACATGGTCCAACTTTTTAAAAACAAAAATTTGCATAAGGATTCATCACACAACCGACGAACTAAATCCCCTCGTAGAACTGCCAGCACACTTGTGCACGAACCTTATAGAGTACTGGCATCTTAACGACACGAATAATTAACATAGCATTCACATGTTCACGACACATGGAAAAAAAATTACAATAATTTATTTACTACTGTAATAATTTTAAAATAATTTACAAATGCACTGAACGAATGCAATAATAATAATAACAAAACATGGACAAGACCTGCTGAAAGTGACACGAATCGGTCGCCTCGTCATCATAGACGTCGAAAGGTTTGCGAGCCTGGGCGGCACCTTTTGAATTTTCGAAATTATTCCAATTTTCCCCATTTTCTCCTTCAAAATCACTGTCGGGAACAGGGGTGAACGTTGGATAGACGACGAAACAGCGGCCGTTGACAACCTCGGTCTCGACATTCACGAAGTCAAAGGAGCGAAGGCAGCGCTCGAATTCTGTCATTTTCGGGCACACTGCGTTTTGAGCCCCCCCCCAACCTCCCAACCCCCCAACCCCCCAACCCCCCGTTCTGCATGTTTTTATAAAATGATCAGCATATGGCAGTGTGACACAACGCAGTGCGGGTAATTGGCGACTACATACATCGGTGCGGTTACGTGTTTGTAATGTAAACGCTCCCTTAATTCAGAACTTATTTATATTGAATTCATTCATAACTTTTATAACTATTTATTTATTTATAACTATTTATTTAAAGATTTTAACTGAAGCTCGCTGAATACGGCAATACGCAATTCAGATACATACACCTTTACGCATACACTTTGCAAACAACGTTAACAATTATCTTTCGAAGAACTTTATCTTTCAATTATCTTTCAATTATCGAAGAACGCCATCTGCAATCTAGCGCAACGACAGCACGAGAAAATCCAAGAAGACGGAAATGCTCGTTTTTGGTGGATCCATCAAGAATCGAACCCAGAACCGGGCGCGCAAGGGGCCGATTCTCTACCGCTACGCCATACGCTGCCTACTGTTGGATGACAAAGTCATTGCCGCTATTAAACACCAACTGGTTACAGTTGATAAAAGCTGGCAAATTCTCTCTGTGTATGCCTTGACTTGCGTACCAATTGCGGTGAGCGAAATCACGCATGTTACCCGTGGGTTGCAACGGCGTCAGAGCTCTGACAACGCTGCCGCGCTTGGCCATGTCGACGATGTTGAACAAATACTGCATGAGAGCCCCACGGGCGTCGGCCACGGCGAGCGTGTGCTCGCAGTAGAACGCTTTGCGCGGATCTCGACTCTGGCAGCTGCAGTCGAACGTGACCAGCTCGCAGTCGGTCGTCACGCGGTGGTCCTTGTTGTCACTACCGAACACGACGACCGTGTTCGGGTGGAAGGGGTGCGGGTGCATCGAGTCGTCTTTGCTGGCCAGCAATTGCGCGGCCGCCACGTACGCCTCGTCCAGCACGCTATGGTGCTGCAGCCATCCTGAGAAACCACAAAAATAATTGTTTTCACAAAAAATGGCTCTGACAATCATTTACATTAATCCATTTATTTAAAATTCATTTATTCATCATTTATTTATTCACTTACATTCATTCATATACTTAAAATACATTTAAGTAGGGCTAGGTTAACGCACCAATATAAAACTTGCATTTTGGAGCTCAGGGCTGTCAGCACTACCGCCAGTTACCCGAGCACTGTTACGTGCGATTCTGTGCTGCGCTGCGCCTTTTATAAACTATGCAACACGGGGGGTTGGGGGGTTGGGGGGGCTCAAAACGCTATTAGCCCATTTTCGCCATTTTCGCAACTCATTCCGCGCGATAGGGAAAACTCGATCCATGTGCACCATGTGCACGAGAGCTTCCTTATTTCAGTGCGACATTTTCTCTCCCGTCTCTCCCTCGAATACTTTTAGAAACAATATCAATTTTGTTTATTTGAAATGTTTGCGTCTGTTCTTTATATCAAATCAATGTTATTGAGCTTTATTATTTATCTTGTTTTTACTGTTTTAATTTCTGTGTTACACGATACACACGGCAACGATAGATGTTGTTGTTGTTGGTTTGGGGGCGACTCTAGGAAGCCTGCAACGATAGATACACTCAATAGTTATGAAGGTAGTAAATGACAGCGTAGTTCGCGACCACAACGTCAGCCATGACCGACGAAACGACTTAGGGTGGTAGCCCAGGGATCAGAAGAAGCAGTCGCCCACTGCCACCTGTGGGTTGTCGGCTTCTGGGCTGGATCAGTTGCTGGAGACCGCCGCATGTGGGAGGGGTCTGGCGGCGCTACTCAGCTGCTGGCGGGCTTGTGACGACCGACTGGCAGGACGGGGGCGCCGACCGGCGCAACCAAGGCCTGCCAGCCGGGCCTTGCAATTGCAAACTGCTGTCGTTGGTTGAGTGCCATCGCTTGTGGTGGTGGTGTCGACAAGGTGCGCGTTGACGAATGACGACGAGCCGCCAGCTCGTGTTACTCAGTCGGCTGGCGTGTCGGCAGTTCTTGTCGACGCTGCCGGGACGACGTAGTCGTCCTGTCCGGCATCGTCTGCTGGCCAGCAGAAGACGGAGAGCTGCGACAGCGCGCCCAGACTGACGTTGACGACGACGAGACGACGAGTCGGCACAGTTGCACGCACGTGCCGACGCGTTGCTCGGCTGGCTAGCGTGTCCGCTCTCGTGTGCTATCACAGTTGCCGGCGACCAATTACGCTGCAGACGAAGGTTTGCTTAGGCTTAGGCTTGCTTAGGATAAGGTTTGCTTAGGCGCGCACGCACGCACACGTGCACGCACGCACGCACACGCACGTGCACGCACATGCACTCGCGCACATGCACGTACACGCGCACGCGCGTGCTCGGGCACAGACTGACAGACAGATAAGAGTGGCGGTTGCCTTCGGTCACCCGATAATCCCCCTCCCCCGGTTTAGAGATATGCGAGACGGAAAGACAAGAGAGAAAAATATCGCACCGAAATAACGAAGGCTTGCTGTCGTGCTGCCAGAACGAAGTGTCGTGTACCTGCTGCCAGCTGGCTGCACAATTTCACCCACATGGGTGATGTTGTGCGGTCAGTTGACACCTGACGGCAGCAGGGCACACTGGTAAAAGCGGAAATGCTCAACCAGCTGGGCCAGGTGCCTCCCTTCGGGGAGTGGGTGAAAGCCCCAACCGCTTTTTTTTTTAATTGGTGCACATGGTGCACATGGTGCACATGGATCGAGTTTTCCCCCATTTTGGCGTTGGACAAAACATCCGCTCTGTGCTCCTGCGCTCCTGCGGTCTGAACAATATATATCTTCACTAAATTAGGCTTTTTCGAGGCTTAGGCCAGTTTTTCGAGGCTTAGGACAGATTTTCGAGGCTTAGGCCACACATGTGAGGCCTAGGCCACATATGCTGAGGCTTAGGTGCCCAAGGGCCATACATGTAACTGGGGGGGGGGGGGGTTGGGGGGGGGGGGGGGTTGCCCGCCCCAGCCAGAATTTTACCCCTACCCAGCCCACCCAGACCCCCTCCCCAGAATTTTCCTGAAGTTTTCCAACTTGCCAACAATTGTACAAAGTAGTGTACTTTTTGCCTTTCTCAGTGTATTTTGGCCTTAAAACAGCTAAATAACGCTATTTATAGCCTATTTTAAGGCATTTTTGACCTATTTTTGACTAAAAAGTGCCTATTTAGACACTACTTTGGAACATTTTTTTCCCTTCTGGGACCCCCTCCCTCTTCAAATCTGAGTACCCCCCCCCCACGCCCCCCCCAGAAGTCTCTCAGACCCCCCCCACTTCAAAAACCCGGTTACATGTATGCCAAGGGCCATCCAGGCCCCAGCTTGGGAAGTGAAAAATGAGAAACCGTATGGCGGAGCGCAGGAGCGCAGAGCGCATTGAATGTCCTACGCCGCCATTTTCGCAACTCGATCCGCGCGGGAATAAACAGTGGGGGGGGGGGGAGGGGGGGGGGGGGGGAGGGGCGGGCTAATAGCACTCTGAGCCCCCAACCCCCCAACCTCCCGTTCTGAATGTTTTATAAAAATTCATCACATCATCGCGCATCACAAACAAAACAGTGGCGGGTAAATGGTGGCAGCGTTTTCAGTGTACCTCTAGTATATATTTCTGCTGCATGTTCACGTGTGAAAATGTGCGCGACTCTTAGGAGATGCGTGTGCGCGCGTGCAGGTGCCTGCGTGTGTGCACGCGTGCACGTGCGCGCGTGCGCGTGCAGGTGCGTGCATGCCTAAGCCTAAGCCTAAGCCTAAGCGAGCCGGTGACGGGACAAAATGGGTTTGCTGCAAAATGGGTTTCACAAACCCATTTTGCTGACAATATGGGTTTGTCGACCTGCAAAATGGGTTTGCTGCATTTAAAACGTAAACCATTCTTCTTGCATATATTTTTCTAGGTCTCGTATGCATGCAATATCAACGAGGATCGATTGCCAAAGCCAATATCGCTCACACAATCTGGGATCGCAGCGTTGTGCTCAAGATTTTCAGGGTCGTACATTTTGTAATGCCAAACAAAAATATCGAATAACTTTCCACCGCTTGATGGATGGGCTTGAAATTTTAGACAGATAGTGTACCTACCTATGCAGAATACTGGAGAGACGAGAGAGAAGCTGTTTCGCCACAAGTTTCGCCAAAATTGGAATTGAGTATCACAAATGCCACACGATTGCGCAAGAGGCCAATTTTAATTATTTCTATTACTACCACAGTTTTCACTTTAATGGACCATCGTGAAACTATAAGGGTGTTTGATCCAGGGCTTGCCCAAGCTTCACCCAATTTTGTTTGGCACTCGACTGAACCTGCCAAGAGTCATGTGTATCGTACTCATGAGCTGCCCGCCCCGCCCCGACGCAATCGACAGCCATTGCGTTTGCCGTTGCCTTTGGAGGAATGACATGGTTGTCAATCATCACCTGCCCTAGCGTCATCCTTTGTGTAGTCCTGAACGTCTCCTATCTGAGCTGCATACTACATCAACGTGCAATTCTCGCACTTACGATGAAGCGGCTGCCCTGCCCTTGACTAGATCAAGGAGTCACAGAATGACAGGAACAACATAGACTTGTAACAACCACACTCAAACCTAAAAATTATCGAAAGTGGCATTGGCTGGCGTTCAGCATTAGCCAATTACGCTTAAACGTCGAACGACATACGGATTCTACTCGAACTTCAAACTCTTCGAAATTTTGCAGACGCATTGCCATGACCACTGGACCGTACTATTTGGCCCGTCGTAGTGAGAATTTGCGTCTAAAATCGCCTGACACCCGACGCCAGAAGCGCCATTGCAAGCTTTGTGCGATGGCAATACCCAAACATTAGCAAAAGATCAAATTTGTAACGAGAATGAGTCAATTTTATCGAGAAACAGAGCGCAAACCCATTTTGCAGCCATACAAACCCATTTTGCACGTCTTTGTGCCTGCAAAATGGGTTTCACAAACCCATTTTGCAACAATATGGATTTGTGAAACCCATTTTGCAGACAAACCCGTATTGATACGACACCGGCCGACTATGTGCGCGCCACTCAAAACGCTGCCGCTAGTTATCCGCACTGCGTTGTCCCACACTGCGCTGTGCTGCACTTTTCATTAAAAAGTGCGAGACTGGGGGTTGGGTGGTTGGAGGGTTGGGGGGCTCAGAATGCAGTAGGCCGAGGGACGTGGGAAAATTCTGCTGATGTCTAAAGCGGGGAGCAGGGTGCGCGTTGTTGGGGTGCGTAGACGGAATACCAATAGATAGGACAATATACCAAAATAATAACACTGAAATAATATTTCATAATTATGAGTCCAAGCCTAAACCTGAGGAAAGCTGATCTAACTAAACCTAAGCTGAAGCCTAAGCCTAAGCAAGACCTAAGCCTGAGCCTGAGCAAAGCCTAAACATAAGGATAATGTACGTCACACCACAATATTAACTTTAGTATAAAAAAGACTGTCAAAAAGACTGTACAAAACACTACGGTGGTTTGGTACTTTACCACAACCCCGTTGTTGGGTTGAGCAGAAGCGCACCGGCACCAACAAAGAAAAACTGCACTATCACCTTGTTTGCGGTTGTCGCTCAAAACAACGTTCGAAAGCGGTCTACGCGATATGGGGTAGGGGATGGATAAATGGCTCACTGCTTGGCTGGAACACCGGCTAGTAGTTGTTTCATATTGATGCGCTGTGCCGATACCGTTGTCTTGCCCGAGTCAGCAACCACTCACATACTCCCCACTTTCCAGCCGCCACTCGTCAGCAACTGCAGCTTGGTGATGGCGTTTTTCATGACGGCCCAAGTGATGCTTCTAAACTCTGCGAAATCGTATGCACGTAGTAGGTATGTACTCGTGCGTGCCCACGCCACGTGTACGCACGCACGCACGCACGCACGCACGCACGCACGCACGCACGCATGCACGCACGCACGCACGCACGCACGCACGCACATGACAACGCGGACGGTCGGTGTGTCTCGCAGCACTCTCGCTTGCTTGACTTGGTCGTCGAGCAACTCGGAGTTGGAGATTGAGAATGGAGTGACGAGAACGAAACTGCGCGCTCGTGACAGCCTCGGCTGTAGGCTAGGAGCGCAGAGGCTGCTGTGCGCGTGTGCGCCCGCCCATCGCAACGCGCGGCGGCGGCGTAAGACGACGGGCCGAGAAGTGCTGTAGTAAGGAAGGGCCATTGGGACGCGCGCGACGTGAAGCCCGCAGCGCCAGGCCGCCTCTCTCCCCTCTCGACCGTCAGCGCGCGTGTTTCTAAGCTCCAGGGACGGCTGAGATGCACTCGCGCACGCGCACAACACACGCGCGCACGGGGCTGTGCCGTCTAGAGAAGACACTACAGACGCAGCGGAGAAGTGAGACACACGGCGCGCGCGCGTTGAAACGCAGGTGTCAGTCTCGAAAGCACAGCAAGCTGCATTGCTCCCCCACCTGTAGGCGCACAAATACTCTAAGCAGAACAGGTGCGCGTGCACGCTCGCCGGCTAACAACCTTACTGCTTGTATAGATGCAATGTACTACACACATGCTGTACAGTGGTACATGTAAACAGTCTCAGTGACCACAACATGAACTGTAGATCCATATAACCTCACTCAATTTGATGCAAACCTGTCAACAATTTGCGCTTGACTCTCTGCAGCGTTTTGTGCAGTCATGTGATCCAAGGATTTCACGCTCGTGTATCTAATCTAGTGTGCGTATACATGTACGTCAGCGAAGACGAGCAAATGTTTTGATATTGTAATGATTTTCCCAAAAACGCTCTGCAAGAAATATGAAACTCAGTGCGTGGGTAGCATTTGGTTCCCTGTATCTCGTCATGCACCTTAGTGTGCACTGTAGTCAACCTTTTACAACTGATAGTTTTATTCTTGAGTCGGACTACGACTGGTTTGACAGCTCCCGGAACACTTCCAATAGTGCTAATTACGGTTATTTAGCTTATCCAGGCTCCTACCCAGTAGGCATATAGGGTTTAAACGCACTAAAACCAACGTGGACAACTTTGACAAAGTCTCTTTAATTAAAAAAAAATATATATTTCCCAAGCCTGGACACGGCCCGCAAAAGTTCTGTGAGGCACGCTCGGGAGAGCGACTGCGTCTACGTCTACGACTACTGCCAGCTGTCCCAAGAAGTTGGGGACGTCCGCACAAAGAAGACGATTTTGGTGGGGGTGGAGCGATGGCACTGCCGAGTTGGTTTCGCGAGCCAGCGTCGTCTGCCGTCAACCGTCACCAGGACCACCAGTCGTTGGACCAAGTCGCTGTTGGACCAAGTTGTTGTTGTTGGATTAGGGGGCAACGCTAGGAGGCCGTCAATAGCCCATATAGCATACCCATATCCGTGACGCCTTCCAGTCTAGAGCCGCGTAATTTGCCCAAGATCATCGGAAGAACGCCATCTATAATCTAGGGCAGCGATGGCACGAGAAAATCCATTGAGAGGGAAATCCTCGATCTAGTGGCTCCATCAAGAATCGAACCCAGGACCTTGCGCGCGAGAGGCCGATTCTTTGTCACTATGCCATACGCTGCCGAGGGCAAATGTTAGTGCCACTGCATGGGCTCTACAGGAAGCGACTTGCAAGAATGACATACCTTAGTGACAGATACATACACATTGTGCGTGGCAGCGTACACACGGAGTTCGGTCATATTTGGTTCATATTTGGTAAATTAGAGCTTCAGTCGCCGGTCGGCGAGGTAACGAATCCATCAGTTGGCAGGCAGGCACATCCACTATAGAAGGTGTTAGTGTTTTTTGGTGCAACATGCTAGAATTGCAACTCTTGAACGCTAGTTGGCAAACACCGCAGCAGAGCGTCGCGTCGCCACACGATCTCTATTCACCGTCGACCAATTTCTCTCTGGCTATGCATTGTACAATGTCGGTTTACTTTGGTCGAGTTGCTCGTTTCAACAGCTCGCCGCTTTAGCAAAGACATCTCGGCGCTCGTCGTCAGTCGACACTCCTAATCCAAGGCCTAAGCCTCATTCAGAGGGGGTAGTTTCATTTGTTCAGGGGGTACAATGTAGTTGCAATTAGGGGGTAAATAGTGTTATTTAGGGGGGGGGGGTAGTGACATTGCATTCGGCGGGGTAGTTTGCATTTGTCCAGGGGGTAGAAAGAATCACAGCCTAAGCTAAATCTAAGCTTTCCAATCCTCGGACGCTTGGTCGCTCAGGAACTGCGATCTCTACGACCGTCGGTGTTGCTATCGCCGTCCCGCTCGATGGCTGCATGAGCCTGCATGTCCTGCATGAGCCCCTCCAGTCTCTGCATGGCCTCCTCTGTGGCCGGCGCTTCCTTCTCGCCGCCGCGAAACTCCCACTTGGGCATGAACGGGAAGCCCTGCAAGGAAGACGATGCGTACCGCATGATGCTCAATAGTACCCCGGGGCCCTACTGGAGAGGGGTGCAGCTGTGCAGCTGCTCATTCAATGTGCACAAGTGTACGTACCGTAGCTACTACTATACAAACGCCCTACCCAGGGGCACTATTGGAGAGGGGTGGGCTACTATTGTGTCAACCTTCGGCTATCCGCGGCTCTATTGGAGAGGGGGCACTATTAGAGGGGACACTACACGATCTCGCATGAGACGCCCACGCAGCGCACCTGCGCGATGGCGAGCACGCCGTATTTGAAGAGGCGGCGATGGGCGCGCTCGACGCGATCCAGCGCGAATGGCGTCGCGGCGGCGCCGTCGAGCCGTCTGACGAGGCCGTCCAAGTAGTGGCGCAGCAGCGCGGGCGTCCGCTCGCGCCGCACGGACGCGTGCACCGAGGACGTCAGCAGGCGGACCATGTCCTCGGCCGGATTGGCGCTGTGCACCACCTGTAGAGGTTTGTTGGGCAAATACCGTAAGCTGTCTAGGTACATACCTTGTACTCTTGTACATGTACATGTGCGACCCGATATTTCTTTAAGAATGTGTTACACTGCCGGTAGTTACAGTAGACCCATACTGTATGTTATGTATGTACAGTATGAGTCTCGCAGTACCTGCCAGTCAATGATGGCCGCGAGTCGATCTACGCCATTGGCGTCGCGGCGCAGGAGAATGTTCGCCGTGTGCAAGTCGCCGTGCGCCAGCACTGCTGGCATGCCAAGTCGCTCTCGCTCCTTAAGCAGCACGACGCGTCAACGCAGGCGCGCGCGCGCGCACGCACGCACGCACGCACGCACGCACGCACGCACGCACGCACGCACGCACGCACGCACGCACGCACGCACGCACGCACGCACGCACGCACGCACGCACGCACGCACGCACGCACGCACGTACCGACACGCACACACGCACGCACGCACGCACGCACGTGAAACGCGTAGATGAGGTCTTCGTGCGACCGGTAGAGATCGGTCAGCTGGTTGCCCAGCGGTTGATAGCGCGCGGGCCATGAATTCTTCATGATGTCAGTGGCGGCCTTCATGATGCCCGGCAGCCTCTTGGGGTTCAACAGCTGCAAGTCCGTCAGTCGGACGTTCAGAGCCTGGAACAGCGAAATGTTGTGATGGCTTAAAATGGTTGTGATGGCTTACTTTTTGATGAGTACAACGTACTGTATGTAATTCAAGTTGTTGAGTGAGACTTCAGGTGTTTCTGAGTGCCTACCTAATGCGGTAATTGGTACCCTTAACCAAGCTTATACACCATTCACCAAAGGCAATTTGTGAACGAACTGCGTACAAAAAAATATGAGGACAGCACTCACTTTGTTGTCAGTCCATTTGTCGACGTTCTTCAGTGAGAATGCTTGAAGGGCTGCGATGGCGTCGACAATCTGTAAAGTGGCATACCATTCTTTTTTTTCTATTGAAAAGTTGAAATATCGTTGTGAGCGGTAAAGAAATTTCAATGTTTAGCACTGTGATGAATATGAGCACAATCACGTGCACCGTATCCAACGATGCCGATCAAGTTCAAAGCTTCTTATTGAATTGGCACCTGTGCACCAATACCTATACATACCGTAAATCCTGCGATAGTGCCCCAGGGGCAAGAAGCACCACGCGATTTGCGTTATACAAGGACACAAATTTAGCAGTGGTGTGTGCACAGCTGTAGGCACTAGGGATGAGCCCGGGCCTGCACATCTCGGCCCGGCCCGGCCCGTCCCGGCCCGGCCCGCACCCTCAAAATCCAGGCCCGGCCCGGCCCGTCCAACTGCTCAATATCGCAGGCCGGCCGGCCGGGCCCGCCACACGAAATAAGTACAGTCACTACAGTGTACATTTTACTGAAATACCGTATGCTAATTTGCGTGATTTACTTAACGGAATGGCGCATCCACCTCTCAGAATCGCAGTTCACAACCATTTTACGGCCTTTGCACCATTTGAGCGGGAAAAACGCGCGTCATAGAATACAAAGTTGCTAATACGGTGCAGAATAGTCGCCGATACTTACAATGCATTACATCGGTAGCTATCTACGTTGGCCAGCCAAGAACGTCCGGCCCGGCCCGGCCCGGCCCGCACCCTCAAAACGCAGGCCCGGCCCGGCCCGGCCCGCAAAACGGGCCTGGAATTCCGGCCCGGCCCGGCCCATGCTCATCCCTAGTAGGCACACACTCATTAATGAATGCCATTTCAGCCACTTTGAACTGTTGATCACGTAAGGAACGCAATACAGTCAGGTAGTGCCTACTGGGTAAAGAGATAGTGCAAGTATAGTCCCCGCCCTGGGGGCCCTATCGAAGGATCTAAGGTACTGTAAGTGTAACTCTAAGTGCAACTGTGAGGGACATTCCCCCATTATGCCAGCGCACCTCCTTGAGCAGCTCGAAGCTGATGGGCTCCGGCTCCATGATGTGCCGGAAGTGGCAGTCGGCGGAGAGATCCTCCAGCACGAGCAGTGCCCCGCCGGCGTCGTCGGCGGCCATCGGCTCGGCCATGTAGCACTTGGGAATGCGCAGCTCCGTCTCGTGGCCGCGCGTCATCTCGTAGAAGGCGCACTCGCAGTTGTGCGCCTGTGGTTTCGGGTCTCTATTTTTCGTCAAAATACGTAGGTACGTGGTAAAGAGCACGTTTTGTCACTGAAATGCACTGGGAGTAATGCAATGTGGGTACAGTTTGCGATCGAATTTTGCCAGTAAACGCTACGCTGCTACGACAAGAAACGCTAGCTCGAGTACTGGTTCCTTCTTCTCAGGAGGTCTATGGAAAAAGTTTTGAAGAATTCTGTGTGGATGGGCTGGGAGAGAAGCGGGGTGGGGGCAATCCTCTGCTCCACACGAGGTAGAAAAGCCCTCAAGAATGTCCGAAAATAAAAATTTTCTCACCGCCCGGATGCGAGCCAGCTCCTCCCGATCGTCGTAGTCGCCGGCGCGCGCGAGGTGCTCCTTGATGACGTCGGCGGCCGGGATCTTGATGAGAAAGGAGCCGGGCAGCGTCGGCTTGTCGTTGGCGTCCGCCGACACTGCCGACCACCGGACGGTCAACTTGAGCATCTTGGAGACCAGGCCGCGAGCCTCGCTGAGAGGCGCCACGTCATAGGTGGAGCCGGAGGTGCTGAAGAGCCCGAGGGCAACGCCCACCCGCTGGACGACCTGCTCGGCGGTGAAGCGGGTGCCTGAATTCACTCGTGGGAACGCATAATGTAGTGCAGTCGAAACTACACATATACAGTGTAGAAGCCGTACATGCATTGTATGCACATAACTTTTTTTCATTAACACACGTAATAAATTGCTTGTGATACGGATGTTCGTGGAGCATACCGGGTAACAGGTCCGTTTGCGGCATGGCTTTCGAGTTGCGCAAGGCAGAGGGAATGCACGAGACACTATAGTTAGTGCTGGCGGCGTGGAGTGTCGTCGGAGATTGCCTCCAGTCCAGAGGGTTTATAAGCCGACGCTTTTATACGCCAGCAGACGCTCTAGCGAAGAGTACACATTGTACACTATGTACCTATACGTCAGTCATTGTCATAGTCGGCGCGGCAGTGTGTCGGCCGCCCGGTCTATGCGTACAAAGAGCAGGTTGCCTATGCACACACGCACACACCGGGCGCTGCAACGTGCAAACAAGACAGCGCAGCTCCGGTTCGCCAGTACGCGTGCACATTCGCCAACTAATTGTAGCTAGCTGACGTCAGAAGGAGCGTGCAATAACGCAGACGTATTCATTCGAAATCTGACGGACCGGAAATGATGCACTGTAATTCAATTCAGCGGTCATCAATTTATTCCAACCTTCACCGCATGGTCAATTGCATATACGCAACAGTCTACAACACGGAGCACGAGGAATCGAATATGGATGAACCATAAATTTTTTTTTAAGTTTTAAAGTAAACTATAGTGTATCTGGTTTCTTTAACTTTAAGCTTCAAGTGCTGACGAATTTGCAGGAGCATTGCAACTGAATGCGATCGTTAAGTGAATGAGGGCAGGCTGCATTTGTTAGGCCAGTCCAAAAGTTTTCCTATCAGCCACACTTGTGAATAGGCACATGTTTCTCAGTGGTCCCGTGTCGTTCCAATCTGAGCCGATTCATCGTGCTCCCTGAGAGGGAGGGAAGCTGGAGAGGAGGTGGGCGGGAGGGAGGGGGGAACGCGGTGCGAGAGGAGAAAAAGGGGAGGGAGGAACATGAAAGGGAGGGAAGTGGGGAGGGGAAATATGTAGTGCAGGCCTAATTAGCGCACAGAGCTGTTTGGCCTATAATAGACAGGTGCTGCGGGTGACACGGGCGCCGCCCTTATTTCTTTCCATTTGCGCCACGAGTATTTTTTCGCGCCAACACCGCCGACTTGCTTCAGCGTCCTTCATACGTACGTGCACGATGAATGCTACGGTTGTCAACGACAGCATTTCTTCCAAAGGGATGGAAGTGTGCGAGAATGCATTGTGGATTCACACTCACTGGACGGTGGCTCTCAGCGCATTCTTCATGATCAGCACTTCAGTTGTCAGTATCGTCACGAATGTTGCGTTGGCAAGAGCTCTGCTGGTCACAAAGGCGTTTCACGTCAACCTTCGGCGGGTGCTCGTAAGGCGAGTCGTAAGAGTGTTTCTCTAATTTCGATTTTCTGAACTAATGATCCTCATAGTGATAGTTGATGAACACTTTTGCCCGAAGTTTGATGCTCGATTATGCACGTTTTTTTTTTGAAAAATGTCATTCACTTCAAACAAATCAACCAGAGTGCCTGCTGTACATCATATGACTACACAAATTTATAATTGGGTGTCACAGGTAAAAACAAAATTCTTTTTTAACTGCAAGTGCATAATCACATTGAATTCTTTCGGTAGTGCAAGTGCATAATCACATTTTCAGCGTCTGCTCAGCAAACGCCGCCTACGCCAGTACCAAGATGCTGCCCAAGGTGCACACTCTGGTTCTCACGGCGTTTCTAAGTGGAGATTGGCGTGTCGACTGCTCCCTGCTGCAAATGTCACCCGTCCACTGTTTGTTGCTCACGAGCAGCGCGGCGCCCGGAGCCTTTGCTGGCATCTATGGCGTGACCGCGCTGGCCGTGGAGAGAGTGTATGCCACGGTTCACTACAAGTCGTACGAGGAGAGCAAGAGCAACCTGCTCTTGTAGTTCATTTTTCTCCAGGTACACTTTTTTTATTGTGGATCGTCCACTACTGCCTCCGGGGCACTATGCTTTCAACCTATATCTATGCCCAGGCGCACTATCAGAGGCGTGCAGTAACTTGGGTGGTTCGTACCAGTTCAATCATTCCTTAGGCGGTTAACAGTTCAAATGGCATTTATTAATGGGTCATATGGTGTACACACCACATAAACGTAACTACTGCTTCATTCGAGTACCTGCATAACGCAAACTGTATGGTATTGTACATCTTGTCCTCTGGGGCACTTGGAGGATTTACGGTATACATGTAGTGGATTCTCCACTGCTGCCTCCAGGGCATACTTTAACCTATCTTTATCAGGGCCGTTATTGGAGGGGAGTCAACCATTGAACGAGGTTCAATGGTTTCGACCTCAGCATTTATATCGGTAAAGTATATTTCATAGTCAAAATGGCCAACATAAGTAACGCCTTTAGTCGATATTTGCAATTTTGCAGGTGGTGGTAGGGTGCAACGTTGCTGACATGTTATTTATTAATTGGTGTAGCTGCGTCAGTAGTCCTACATGTATGACGCAAATGTTAGGAAATTCTTTCCCTTGGGGCCGTATTAGTAGAGGCGAACGCCGAAAACACTATTCCAGCCTCTCCATACCTTTGGCGTTATTGGAGGGGTAGTCAACTTTTGGGGATATGTACCTACATAGGGTGGAGGCTTAGAAGCAGTCACTACCGTAGCCAACGTTTCTTCTTTTCAGTGGGTCTTTGCGTCGCTGGTCACTGTCGTCTCCGTGACGTACGAGATTGCGTCGGGACGTTATCTCCGAGAGCTGAACGCGTCGGCGGTGCTGATCTGCTCGCAGATGCGAGTGCCTCCGCTGGGAGGAAACATCCACGTCGTGGGCGTGCCCAGTCTTCTGGTGGAGACGGCGCTGGCAGTCGTGCTGGTCTGGGCGCTGCGAGTCAACCAGCGGAGAAGACGTCGCCAGCGGAGCGGCGCCCAGCTGGAGGCGACGCTCTCCCAGCGATATCAGAGCAAAGAGAATGTGTCCACGTCTAAGGTGAGAACACTCGCCAGTTCTGCAGAAGCTTCTGAAATATGGCAAAAATGTCGCGTAATTGCCAGCGCATTCTCTAGAAACCGCCACAGGCCGGAGGTAATAAACAGTTTCATCCGGGTGGGGTTTTTCGATTTCTTTTCTTCGGGCAAACACTGCGCCTTGAGGTTTCCAAAAAATGAGCCTGCGGCGCTGCTTTATTCCAGCAACTCATGCATTTTTATTGCTCCAAGATGCGCTTTTCGTCGAATTAGCGCAACAATCGCCTATAGCTCTGCCGAAATGCCCGCAAATTACGCTTTGGCAGTCTCACCTCAAAAGAATGCCTCCCAAAAACAAATTCTCGTTACGCCCCAGGGTAGCATTGTGGGATATTTGTTTTTTTTTTTCTAAAAATGCTGCACCAACTCGCTCGGCCGATCTTTCAGTTGGTGATGCAGCTGACCGCTGCGCATTTGTGCTCTTTCGTGATTGGGGCGGCGGGCACGCTGACTCTGATGGCGGAGCGGAGGCGCTCTCGGAACGCTCTCGAAGTCGAGGTGGCGCAGCACCTGCTGGGGGTGGGCGCCAGCGGCTTCGGGCCCGTCTTCGCCCTGCTCTGCGTGCTCAACAGCGCGACGCTGCGCAAGCGCTACCTGCCCAAGTGGGCCTTGAAAACGCTGGTTGGCGAAGAGCAGACCCAGGAGCGGAACCTGGATCCCGTCGCAGTCATCGAGAAGCTCTGGGCCAGCGCCAGAGTGGCCCCGCTTGATGGCTGACTGATTTTTTTTTGAAGATGTGCACTCGTTTTTGTTTTGCCTTTGGTGTATTGATTTTGATTGGTGAAGCGGTATCGTGAATGAACATAAATCAATAATTATTCACGCTATACTCTTGAATGCCGTAAAATCTCCATGTACATGTTAACCCTGGGGATCCATTGTTTCAACCAATAGGGGGGGGGGGGATTTTCAACCAAATGATCAAGAAAGGTTCCCACGTTTTAACACCGCAGGCGTCGTTTTTACATATTTCGTCCGTTCTATGCATTAACTACCGAAAATCCTCCAATAGTGCTCCCGGAGCCATGAGGTACCATACAATTTGCGCTATACAGGGACACAAATCAAGCAGCAGTTATGTAAATGGGTTTTTTTTAAATAATCACAATTCTTTTTTGAATAACTTTTGTTTCCTTTGTCGGATTGTTATGAAATGTGGAACTTAGACTAGACTTTAGGACTTTAGGATTTAGTTGAAAAAAGATCGTCGAATTGGGTTGAGGATTCCGAGAGTTATGGCGCTCCAAATAAGATGTCTCGTTTTCGGGCAGATTTTACAAACTATATCGTTCGAATCGTGACTATCCAGTACTGTATGCCAAGTTTCAAACGCAACACTTTGCTTTTGGTTGGCACGGTTCGTCTAATATGGTTGGCGCGCAGTATTCTCTACGGCTGCTCTCGACTGAGACCGGCCCCTCTCCATCCGCCCCCAATTCCATTACAAGTCAACGTCCCTCTTCCGTCCACCTCAGAAGGGTTCAAGTCCAACCCTGCGCTGTGGCGATGGCTCGGGCAACGTCTCTTTTATGTGGCGACAAGGCGGGGGGGGGCATTGCTAGCATGTTTTTCTTTAAACATCAGCCCACACAGCACCAACACCAGATTTGGAGTGCAATAACTCTTGGAATCCTCAACCGAATTCGACCATTCCTTGTCAGGCAAAATCTTAAAGTCTTGTGCATAAGTGTTCCAAATTTCATGACGAGGAAACAAAAGTTATTCAAAAGAGAAATGTGATTATTAAAAAAATCCCTATTTCAGTGTTGTGTACACAGTTACACCCAATAGTTAATGCCATTTAAAGGATCTACGGTACGTGTACAGACAAAGTAGGTACATGTTTGAGTCGACTCCCTGGGCAGCGAATGTGCACTGCGAAGCAAACACTCGCAAGGGTGAACGCAGCTTCACAGCGGGAGCGGAAAATCAAGTTGTTGACTTTGGTCGGCCGCCAACGCCGCGAGTCCCCTCCTCAAGATGGCTTCTTTCGTCAAGGCGCGTCGTGAAATCGCGGCTTCCAATCTGAAGCCATTACTCGCGGCAGTGTCGTAAACAGGGGGAGGGGGAGGTGGGGGATGGAAATAAATACTCCTCGCCGCAATTGTCTGGAGCACAACCTCCGTTGAAGCAAGAGGACCGCTCCAGTTCGGTAGGCACGTCGGCCGACTTTAATTTTACCGACAGCTCCGGGGTTTTTTGAAATTATTTTCGAGCTGTAGTCCCAAGGACGTGGACCACTTCTGTGCCAACCTGTGTGTACCTATGCCCCCTATTACCGGTATGTACGTACCATGTGTGCGTAAATGTACATAGGTACACACTTTAGTAGGTGTCGGTGGCGCATTTATCGCGCTCTTTGGTTGGTGCGCGCACTTCCTCACTCTCACGGGTCTTTGCTCAGCACTTTTCTTTCTCAGGAGTGGCGTTGCCTATAACAACAGATCCACCCATAATTGCCAGCCCGTGTTCAAGGATATACTCCTGAGACGACGGCCAAGTCAGACAAGTCAGCCATCAACGAAGCGCAACTGAGAACACCGATGTCGACGATGAACGTGTCTTCACTGGCCAACGACTCGCTGACAACGTTGGATGTACAGTTGATGCCGAACATATTTGTTTTCGTCCTCAGTACGCTATCGGGAGTGGGCAATTGCCTTGTCGTCTTCGTCGTCTACACAAGTTTGAAGGAGGTATGGTTCAGGATTCAAGACTGAATGTTGGTCTTGCGTTTGGGCGACTGCGAATGTATGTATACCATAGCGCAGTGGATTCTTCTAGCGCTCACAGTGATTGCAATGGCAATCGAATTCAGAAGTCTCACGCTTGGCTGCTGCTCGGGTTCCTATCGGTCGGCCACGTCATGATCGGGGCTGAAAGGGCGCTCTCCACAGGCGTCATGCTGGCATTCACAGCGCTCAGAAAGCCCGTGATTCTCAACGTGCTCCAGTGCGCGCTGTTGAGGACGTTCGTCTACTATTGGATAAGGCCAGTCGTTGGTCTTGTGCGTGCGTGCGTGCGTGCGTGCTGGGTGCGCGTCCAGGGTTGCACTATTAAAAAAAACGTCCGTATACAGGTCCGTGTTTGGTCTTACCCTCCTGATCGCCTGCGATCGCTTGCTCGCCGTATTGGCGCCCGTTCAATACCGAACGCGGGTCAACAAGACGGTCGCTCAAGTCGCTCTTTCTCTGTCCTATGTGGACGCTGCGACGCACGTGTCCCTGGCGTACGTGTTCCACAGACCGTTCGACGAAACGCTGACGCAGTGCAGAATTCCACTGTTGCTGACTCGAAAACTGCTGCATTTTCAACAGGTTAGTCGTCGTCGTAATGTGCAGTGAGTTGGAGAAGTGAACCGTCCCATTCAGATCAAGAATCTGACAATGGACGGTGCCACGGCGGCGTCCTATGTCGTCGTCGTGTCAACCCTCTTGTATCGCACGCGATCGACCAAACGCTCCAGTGAAAGCATGAGTGAATTCAAGAAGTCCCTTCAGGTTAGTGGTTACTTGATGGTGATTAGTTTGCTTCATGTATGCCATTGCATGGTGGTTTTGGTTTGCGTTCGTGGTAGTGGATTGCGTTGGTTGCCGCTGTTGGGTTGGAATGGTTGCTTTTGTTGCCACTAGTATTGTCGAATCGATGAATGTGAAACACTGCATCTGCGGTTGTTGTCGAGACTTGGACTCTTGAGCCATATCCCCAACTGCTTGTAAAGAAGCCGTGCATGTGCCCAATACATGGAACCCTTATATTCCATGAAAGCCTTCGCTGACTGCTGGACTGTCGATGAACCTGCCACGATGAACCAAACGTTATTCAACAATTGGACCGTGCACTTTTAACAAAACACCTACTGTATGTATATACGTAAACCACTTCTTCCAAGTACGGACGACGAATGCAATTCAAAAGTTCAAATTCAGGTGAAGACCACGCGGTCGATGCTGTCGGTTCTGGCCATGCACCTGTCGACGACGCTCGCTCGTTCGGTAATCTTCTTGGGACTGCGCAGCTACTCGTTGCACGCATTCTTCAACTACGGCGGTTTCGTCGCCTCGCTCGCGTTTGTCAACTCGGCGTCGGTGCCGCTCGTGCTGCTGGCCAGCTCCGGCGACTTCAGACTGGCCGTCTTTGAGCTACTGAACAGGACCAGAGGAAGGGTCGTGCCCATTGGGGCCAGATAGGAGCAGCTAACCTACCGTAAACCCTATAATTAGCCCCTTTTAATTAGGCCACCCCGTTATAACCCTCATAAGACCAATTTGAGTTTTTTAGCCCCCCCCCTCCCCCCTACTTAAACCCCCAGGCCATCGAAATCGTCGCACGGCGTGTTTCTTCAACCACTACTCTTCTGCTTTGTGGAGAGGGCTTTCTTTGATATGCGGATGCGGTTAGGTATTTCTTTGACCATTTTGAATTTCTGGCGACGTTATGTAGATCTGATCTCGACCATGACAGCGAGGATTCCGTGGTGTTGTTACTCTAGTCGTCTTGGTGCACCACTATCTCGCGTTTGATCTGTCCGTCAGATTGCCTGCATGCGCATACAGCATTTCTCATTTTGCCGATGTACTGAGCTGAGCACCCCAACCCTTGCGAGTTCGCTGCGGTCCATGTTGCCGCCCCAGCTACTGCAATGTCCATGCTTATTATCAAATTTGCGCCTAGTTTTAGTTCACGGAAAATACAATCGTAGCCACAAGAATAGTACAGATGCTTGCACTCGGATCCAATTAAAATTTTCGTCCAAGGACTGGTGTACTTCAGCTGTTGACGCTTGCGGCTGGTGATTTAGTGCCCTCTAAGGGAACGCTGCAACGCCGTGTTGCGTCTCTAGGGATTTAATTACAGATTTCAACGGGCCTTAGAAAGGTCGAGGTAAATAGTGGCATTTCCACAGAAATTTTGACCGACTTGGATTCATTCATCTGTTGGCAAAACGAAATTGAAACGCCAGATCTTCGATGTCGACGTCGGCGTTCGTGGCTGCATGCGCGTCCGACGCGTTCGGCGCCAAGATGTGCGCGTCGCTGGCGCTGACGAGCTTCTCGATGCTTCTGTACGCGTTGGTGCTGGCCGCCGTGGTCGCGGGCGACGCGCCAACGACGCGACGCTCCAGTCGGCCTTCTTTACGTTCACGCTCTCGAACGGAGCAGCCGACGCCGTCGAGTTTCTGCGCTCCTGGCTCGCTGCCAAGTTGCGCTTCTGGGGCTGCTTCTTCGAAGAGTACGCCACGCTCGACCCGGTGTGCGAGTGGATAAATTTTTTCGTCAGTGGCTGCAGCACGACTTTTTTTGCTCTCGTTCAGTTTCTGGCGAAATTTGGCGCCGCGTTGGGAGTCGAACTGGTTCTCACGCAGCTGATCGGTATCGCCATGATCTGCTCGAATCGCTTCACGGCCATCGTCACTCCGCTGCGTCACAACCAAGTCGCTCTTCGCCATTCTTCTGGCGAGCTGCACGCACGATTGGTTGGGGGAGAGCGCTTTCAGATCTGGACGGAACGGACCGTTCGCGCCTGTTTGCTGCTCCAGTGGCTCCCTCCGGCTCTTCTCGTGCCCTTTGCGCTGCCCGAAAGACGGGAGTTCCGACGACTGCCCAACTCGAGTTATGTACGTTGGCCACTACACAGAGCACACGCGCTACGCGTTCGTCTACCCCCTGCTGTCTCTCGTCGTCCTCTCGGTCACCCTCTTCGTGACCGCTCTCTACCTCGTCATGCTCTGGCAGCTGGTGAGTGACGTCACTCGTTGGTGTCTTTCACTGTCTCACCCATTGGTGTGCCGCTCGAGGTGACTCGTCGCGGCCGGGGCCAGGCGTGGAGCGCCGCGCAGCGACTGGAGCTGAAGCTGGCCGTGTGCGCGTCCGCGAGCGTCGGCTGCTGCGTCCTCTTCCTGCTCGTCGGTCTGCTGTCGATGGCGACGGGCGGAGCGTGGCAGACGCTGCTCGCCCTCCAGCAGGACCTCTTCGTCTGCCACAACCCCTACGCGCTCCTGCTCACGTCGGCAACCGTCCGCCAGCGGTGCAGCTCTCTTCTCAGATGCTCTAGCGCCAAAGCCAACACGTCCCCGATCGCCGCCAAGCAATCGACTTCCGGTGGACGGAAGCGCCGCTGACCCACACCAACCGTTGTCATTCATTGGAAGCGCATTCAGCCGGCGGCATTCAACACGAGCGCAGTCTCGCGTTTCAAGCATCGTCGAAGTCTGCTTGTTTGCGTTTTCATTGTACGCCAATTTGAAGCAGTGGCGTAGCCAAGGGGGGGGGGGTGGAGAGGAGGAAGTACCCCCCCCCCTCTAAAATAGTCTGAAGCTCAAATTTCTTAGCTTGGTACCTCCTGTTGCAATGTGGCAATTTGTGCGTTTTTCTAAATTTCAATGCAATGCGACCTAATGTAGCGCACTCGGCTCGGCATGCCCCCATTTCCTCGCCCCCAGTTCCTCGCTCCCCAGTTCCTCGCTCCCCAGTTCCTCGCTCCCCAGTTCCTCGCTCCCCAGTTCCTCGCTTCCCAGTTCCTCGCTTCCCAGTTCCTCGCTTTCTCACTTCCTCGCTTTCTCACTTCCTCGCTTCCCAGTTCCTCGCCTCCCATTTCCTCGCTTCTCAGTTCCTCGCTGGAACATCCTACGCGGGGCGCTGCCACAAACCGCAGACGCGTTTCGTCGACACACTCAGCACTCAGCGGGTGCACGGGCAGGGACTTGGCAGACACCTTTTTGTCGACTCACTTGGTCAGTATTGCCGCAGTGGCGAGATGGCACAGCGGCTGGACGAAAAAATTCGCGGCGCGTTGTCGAGGTGGGGTTTCTCTGCTTCATCTACGTCATCGTTGCGTGCGTGCGTCCGTGCGCGAATGCTCACTATCGCTATGGAGCGTTCTACAACAGGGGGGGGGGGCCCCGCCGCGAGGAACTGAGAAGCGAGGAAACGGGGAGTGAGGACCTGGGGGGGGGGGCATATGGGGGCCAAACCTGGCCTTCAAATGTTCTTCAGTATGCACACCATGTGGTCATTTATCACGCAGAACACGAACAACCAACACTGCAATGCAAATCACATCCTAGGGCGTATGCTACACTACTTATGCGTTTCTATGTCCGAGTTTGTGTCGCGGCCTGAATTCACACGCGACCATCACAGTCCAACTAAGTAGCAACGCGACCGCGGCAAATGCGGTCAGTACTGCGGCAGCGTTTAAGGGCAACGAATCAAAGTCTCCGTCCGGGATCCGATAGTCCGCCGCCATCCAGGCCTGGGGCTCCGGTGATCAGGGTCTGACGATCACGATTGGATCGTCCTGCAAACGTTTGTGTAGCACGCACGCGTCAAGTGCGTTTCCGGGCAGAGCATCGAGACTGATCTTTGTATTTCAGGTCTCAAGCCATTCAACAGTGCCTTTCTCAGCAGCAGATGGTGCACTGGTGCTTGTGCATTGTTCGTGTTTAGCAAATCGTCACCGTACCCAAATTTGCCTAACTGCAGCAAGGTGTCTGCAAATGCGACGGTGTCTTTGTCAGGGCCATGGCAGCGCTGTCCGTGCATTGCATCAGCGCGATCGTCAGCTTGGCCATAGTGCGCGCTCAAGGCATACATGTAACTGGGCGGGGGGGGGGGGGGGGGTTGCCCACCCCTGACTCATCTGTGTGTCGACGCAGGCCAGCTGTTCAGCATGCCGTACAGTCCGCGTGTCGAGCATACATGTAACTGGGGGGGGGGGGGGGTGGGTTGGGGGAGGGGGTTCCCGCCCCCAGGTCAAAAGTTACCCCTCCTCAGCCCCCCCCCCCCCCAACCCCTCCCGCCAGAATTTTTCGAAGGTTTAAAAAGTAGTGTATTTTTCGTCTTTTTCAGTGTTTTTTGACCCTAAAACAGCTAAACAACGCTATTTCTAGCCTGTTTTAACCTATTTTTGACCAAAAAGTGCCTATTTAGACGTCATTTAGGTACACTTTTTTACCCTCTGTCTGACACCCCCCCCCCTCCCTCTTCAAATCTGCGTGCCCCCACGCCCCCCCCCCCAGAATGGTCTCCGACCCTCCCCCCCCCCACTTCAAAAACCCGGTTACATGTATGGCTAAAGGCAGCGGACAGCTGCGAATAGTTCGAGCGGACATTGTCAGGCAGCTGCTGGCTGATGAATTCGGAGGCTGCGCCTGACACTCGGCCGATCAGCAAATCTGCCAACGAATTGCGGTCAGCGCAGCACGGTTCCAGGACGCGACCGAGGTTGTGCAGTCATTTGTCAATTGGCATGGAACGATCGCACTTAAAGAGAGGCAACTCAACGAGTTTTCTCTGGGCCAGCTGATTGATTGGACGAGGAAGATGCAAACTACGTGAAAGCTGTTGTCAGCTGCGTTCACCTGCTGCTGAGCCTGCACGAGCTGGTGCAATGGAGCTTCAGCGCCCCTTCTTTGCAAGGGAAGACACAAAGAGCTAACAAAGAGCACACCTACGCAAGAAGTCCAAAACAAACATATTAGGAGAAGGGAAGATTAGAGAAAAAGAGAGTGGAAAAAAAAAAAAATAAAAAAAAAAAAATAAAAAAATAAAATAAAAAAAGAAAAAAAAAAGAGGAAAGGAGAAAGGGGAGTTTTATTAAGGGGGGATAATTATATAAAAGGGGGAAAAAAGATCAGCGCCCTGCTGAGGATTCTGTTCGGTGGCGCCAAGGGATAGCTGACGTACATAAGAGCTGACGTCTTACGTAAGAGCTGACGTCTTACGTTTCTTACGCCAAGGGATAGCTGTCCAAGAATGCAGGTGGCAGACGTATATGTTGTGTGTAGTTGGAGCATGCAGCGGCGCGTCAGATAGTGCAGGTGTAGTTATCGGGTCGGGTGTGGAAGTGTACCATGGGGAGAGAGGCTGCGCTTGGGGAAAACCAGACTCCTAGACGCGAAACCGCTCGAAACCGACGCTTGGATACACAAACAGACGAGCGGACAGACGGACCTACAAATACATTGGGCGACGTACACGTATGTACCTACCTTTATGCACCTAGGTACACGTCACGTCACGTGTGTGTGTGTGTGTGTGCGTGTGCGGTTCCTCGCTCCCCAGTTCCTCGCTCCCCAGTTTTTCGCTTCCCAGTTCCTCGCTTCCCAGTTCCTCGCTTTCTCACTTCCTCGCTTTCTCAAAACACGCACCCAAACCCAGACACCCAGACACGACAGAACCACAACAGCCCCACACAGACACCCCAGCCAACAAAAACCAAACCCAGCAAACACCACCCACCACAGCCCCCACACAGCCACCACCAAACCAACAAAGACAAACACCCCACCACCCACCACCAGCCACACCACACCCCACAACACAACCCACCCACAAAAAACCCAGACCCCAAAACAAAAAACCACCAAAACAAAAACAAAAACCAAAAAAACAAAACAAACCCAACCCCCCAAACACCCACCCACCCACCCCCCCACCCAAAAACAACAACACAACCCAAACCAAAAACCACACAAAACAAACAAACAAAAAAAAAAAAAAAAAAAAAAACAAAAAAAAAAAAACACAACAAAAAAAAAAAAAAAAAAAAAAAAAAAAAAAAAAAAAAAAAAAAAAAAAAAAAAACCCCCCCCCACTTCCTCGCTTCCCAGTTCCTCGCCTCCCATTTCCTCGCTTCTCAGTTCCTCGCTGGAACATCCTACGCGGGGCGCTGCCACAAACCGCAGACGCGTTTCGTCGACACACTCAGCACTCAGCGGGTGCACGGGCAGGGACTTGGCAGACACCTTTTTGTCGACTCACTTGGTCAGTATTGCCGCAGTGGCGAGATGGCACAGCGGCTGGACGAAAAAATTCGCGGCGCGTTGTCGAGGTGGGGTTTCTCTGCTTCATCTACGTCATCGTTGCGTGCGTGCGTCCGTGCGCGAATGCTCACTATCGCTATGGAGCGTTCTACAACAGGGGGGGGGGGGCGCGGCGCGAGGAACTGAGAAGCGAGGAAACGGGGAGTGAGGAACTGGGGGGGGGGCATATGGGGGCCAAACCTGGCCTTCAAATGTTCTTCAGTATGCACACCATGTGGTCATTTATCACGCAGAACACGAACAACCAACACTGCAATGCAAATCACATCCTAGGGCGTATGCTACACTACTTATGCGTTTCTATGTCCGAGTTTGTGTCGCGGCCTGAATTCACACGCGACCATCACAGTCCAACTAAGTAGCAACGCGACCGCGGCAAATGCGGTCAGTACTGCGGCAGCGTTTAAGGGCAACGAATCAAAGTCTCCGTCCGGGATCCGATAGTCCGCCGCCATCCAGGCCTGGGGCTCCGGTGATCAGGGTCTGACGATCACGATTGGATCGTCCTGCAAACGTTTGTGTAGCACGCACGCGTCAAGTGCGTTTCCGGGCAGAGCATCGAGACTGATCTTTGTATTTCAGGTCTCAAGCCATTCAACAGTGCCTTTCTCAGCAGCAGATGGTGCACTGGTGCTTGTGCATTGTTCGTGTTTAGCAAATCGTCACCGTACCCAAATTTGCCTAACTGCAGCAAGGTGTCTGCAAATGCGACGGTGTCTTTGTCAGGGCCATGGCAGCGCTGTCCGTGCATTGCATCAGCGCGATCGTCAGCTTGGCCATAGTGCGCGCTCAAGGCATACATGTAACTGGGCGGGGGGGGGGGGGGGGGTTGCCCACCCCTGACTCATCTGTGTGTCGACGCAGGCCAGCTGTTCAGCATGCCGTACAGTCCGCGTGTCGAGCATACATGTAACTGGGGGGGGGGGGGTGGGTTGGGGGGGGGGGTTGCCGCCCCCAGGTCAAAAGTTACCCCTCCTCAGCCCCCCCCCCCCCAACCCCTCCCGCCAGAATTTTTCGAAGGTTTAAAAAGTAGTGTATTTTTCGTCTTTTTCAGTGTTTTTTGACCCTAAAACAGCTAAACAACGCTATTTCTAGCCTGTTTTAACCTATTTTTGACCAAAAAGTGCCTATTTAGACGTCATTTAGGTACACTTTTTTACCCTCTGTCTGACACCCCCCCCCCCTCCCTCTTCAAATCTGCGTGCCCCCACGCCCCCCCCCCCCCCCCAGAATGGTCTCCGACCCCTCCCCCCCCCCCCACTTCAAAAACCCGGTTACATGTATGGCTAAAGGCAGCGGACAGCTGCGAATAGTTCGAGCGGACATTGTCAGGCAGCTGCTGGCTGATGAATTCGGAGGCTGCGCCTGACACTCGGCCGATCAGCAAATCTGCCAACGAATTGCGGTCAGCGCAGCACGGTTCCAGGACGCGACCGAGGTTGTGCAGTCATTTGTCAATTGGCATGGAACGATCGCACTTAAAGAGAGGCAACTCAACGAGTTTTCTCTGGGCCAGCTGATTGATTGGACGAGGAAGATGCAAACTACGTGAAAGCTGTTGTCAGCTGCGTTCACCTGCTGCTGAGCCTGCACGAGCTGGTGCAATGGA
Source organism: Paralinhomoeus sp. GSCO2_6 (assembly GCA_030248085.1). Taxonomy (NCBI): domain Eukaryota; kingdom Metazoa; phylum Nematoda; class Chromadorea; order Monhysterida; family Linhomoeidae; genus Paralinhomoeus; species Paralinhomoeus sp. GSCO2_6. The sequence goes on from JASAMY010000526.1 coordinate 54,645, forward strand.
GCTTCAGCGCCCTGCTGAGGATTCTGTTCGGTGGCGCCAAGGGATAGCTGACGTACATAAGAGCTGACGTCTTACGTAAGAGCTGACGTCTTACGTTTCTTACGCCAAGGGATAGCTGTCCAAGAATGCAGGTGGCAGACGTATATGTTGTGTGTAGTTGGAGCATGCAGCGGCGCGTCAGATAGTGCAGGTGTAGTTATCGGGTCGGGTGTGGAAGTGTACCATGGGGAGAGAGGCTGCGCTTGGGGAAAACCAGACTCCTAGACGCGAAACCGCTCGAAACCGACGCTTGGATACACAAACAGACGAGCGGACAGACGGACCTACAAATACATTGGGCGACGTACACGTATGTACCTACCTTTATGCACCTAGGTACACGTCACGTCACGTGTGTGTGTGTGTGTGCGCGTTCGTGTGTGTTCGTGTGTGTGTGCGTTCGTGTGTGTGTGCGCGTGCGTGTGTGACTGATTCTGAAAAAGCGAATCTGCAACCTATATGTCTATTTGCGGCTGATTCGTGCAGTGGTAAGCTATTCAATGGGACAAAGCAACAACAAGGCAAAGGCAGTGAAACGCCATGAAACTGTCGGTCACTATCATCACTATTCTCATTTGACCACAATTACATAGGGAAATTCTGCACTAATCTGAATCTATTTAGCCCAAGAATTGATCTACGTGCAGCTTGCATGCGCTAACTCATGAAGTCCTGGCAATTTTCTTTTTATGGGGTAACCTATATGCCGGTAGGAAACCTTCTCCTCATTCGAGCACCTGGTGTGCGAAGTAGACACCGGCGTCTTCGTCGCAGTGCCGTTCGAAGCGGGTCCGTTCGAGTTTCTTCAGTTTTCCTTCCTTCTCCAGCAGATCCAGCCGCTTCTCGAGGCCGTAATTATACGGCGCTTTCGGGAAACGGAACACGACATAGGCTCTACGCAGAAGAAGACGTAGCCGCAGAGGCGCGGGGCGCCGCGAGCGACAAAAGCGCTCTCTGGGCAAATATCAGCAGAATTTCTGCTGAATTTTGAGAAACTGGCAAGCCACCCGCCCAAGGTTTTGTGTGGTCACTTTCTCTAGCTGGCCGAATCCATCCCCTTCGCCCCCCTCAAAGCCCAAATTTTGTTGGCGGCACCACGCCAACCGTCGTTGAAGCTTTAGCGCCTGCGCCTTAGTTCGTAGTACAGCCCTGCGTCTGCCGTCTTTTCGCGTGGAGACTCTGTCACGTCGTCTTCACCAGAACTCCCGCTGGAGGAGATGTGAGAGCCACTTCCCGAACGCCGATGAGCAGCTTGCCACCCGGCTTGATTGGCTCCAGCAGCGCCCGCACGTGGCAGTCGTCCAGACCGCCAGGCGCGAAACAGCCTACGAAACAAGTGCCACATCTGTGTGAAGTCTCACACATCTGTCACAAAATACTGGTTGTGCAATCACCCTGAGAAGGGTTTGTTGAAATAAGCTACAGTATGCAACATCACCAGCCTTTGTGCTCAGCCTCCCAGTCCCAGTCCCCCCCCCCCCCCAAACAGGTTCGCCGCACACCAGTGGCATAGCCAGGACTTGATTTCGGGGGGGGGGGGAGTCCAATCTCGGCCAAATTCTCACAATTTTGCAACAGTGGGGGACCCTGTCGAATTTTTTGGACATTGCGCCATTTCGGCTGGGGAAGCTTTAGGCACTCTTCCATGCAATCTGTTTACACGCGTTGCGTTCGTTTGTCTGACTACATTCACACCAAAACGTTGGCAATGTTGTCAAAACGGTCGATTTCCGTGCTCAAAATAGCGCCGCAGGCACATTTTTTAGAGTAGCGTAACGAACTTTCACGGTTTTTAATGCGAAACAATGCGCCGCAGGCGAAAATTTGGCTCTTTAGTGTCGTTTTCATCATTATTTGCATTGAAATTGAGAAAAAAGCCGCCCATATTGGCACATTGCAACAGAGGGTACCAAGTTAAAAAATTGTAGCTTCGGAGAATTTCGGGGGGGGGGGGGTGTGGTTCCCCCTCCCACCCCCCTTGGCTACGCCACTGCCGCACACACGCAACTTTGCAGTCTTGAAATGATTGAAATACGCTAGACACGAAAAGTTGTGGCAGACAGTGGGCGAAACTTCTGGAGAAAGAAGAGCTGTGGGCAACACAAGAGCACTGCAACAGAGCCAAATATGCATAGCACACCGACGCAGATGACGGCGTCGTAGTGCTTGGACTTGGCGTGCTTGGAGAGCTTGTCCGGCTCCAGCATCTCGTGCCAAGTCGCCTTGAAGATCTTCTTCCTGGTGGTTCGAAACCTTTAGTGGTACTTCAATAACAAACTTAGTATTTGTATCATTGATAAAGATCTTTAACAAAATAATCAAAAATCAAGAATCCTTTTTATGCCCACTCTCTAGCCACGTCGAGCATTTTGGCGCTGCCGTCGAATCCGTCCATGCTGTGGAAGCCTGCGGCGTGCAGCTCCAGCGCGTCCAGCCCTAAACGGCACCAATTTCGAGTTTCGCACTGCAATTTAAATTTGCAACATTTGAAAATTTGCAAGCAATTTTCACCTGTTCCAGTACCCGCGACTAGAATGTGGTCTTCTTTGTTGAGGTGCCTCTTGCACATTTCTGCTATGTTCTTGTGGCCCATGTACTAAAACGTTTGGTAATAGCGTGCCGCTCTCATCTGTGTTAAAGCGCACAAAACTGATTTGAATTATTTATACATTTACTGATTTAACTTGAGATTTAGACTGATTTACAAACAGTCAGGCAAGGAGCTCAATCGCACCGTGCATATGCATTGCAGCGACGTCCAAATTAGAAAGCTACTACACGCCAAGTGCACAAGCATCGGCTTCAGATTCTGAGATACAGTCAGCGTAGGCTAGATTCAAAATTCAAATTCAAAGGGATACTTCGAATTGACTAACCCCTCGCTTGTTGAGCGTGTCGGATTCGTAGGTTGTAGCATAGGCATCGTACACACCTTCTACCCCTTCCGGGGTCACCACCTCAATCGATGGGTAGCACGAAGCCATTTTCTACGATTTTTTTCGTGACACCTAAGTAGTATTCCGTGACACTGTGACACCACCTAAAGTATTCAGAAATAACTTTCGACTAGTGCAATGTCTATCTAACTGTGCAACAGCGAAAACGGGGAATAACTAGTTGGAAGGGGCGGAGGGGGCAGAAGGGGCGTGGGAAAATTGTCAATGTCTAAACACGGGGAGCAAAATGACAGTTTTTGGGATTGGTACAGAAACCGCACCAGAAAGAACTGCCACCAGAAACCCGTGAAACTGCGTTTTCCCTTGCTTCCAATACACATTTGCTGGTATCGTTCTCATCGATTCAACATCGACTATTGGCTGTTATATTATTGGGAAAGGAGCCCCTTATCTTTACCCTATTATCGCTGCAGCACAGCCCGCCAATTATTTCGGTACAAAAGCCTGACCTTCTAAAACATCTGGCTATGGGTTACCTACCACAACCCCTGCTGGCCCTCCCCCGGAAACATAGGGCAAAGTTACAGACATGGTAACCGACTGCACGACTGTCAACAGCAATGTTCACAACCAGCACAAGCGCATCGAATGTGGTTCAGTATGCACACCAGACGGTCATTCACGCGTCGCGGAACACGAACAACCAACACTGCAAATCACATTATAGGGATACTACACCAGTCCACACAGCCAGTTACGCGGCTCCGTGTTGGAGTTTCTGTCGCGGCCTGAATTTGCACGCGACCATCGCAGTCCAACTAAGTAGCAACGCGACCGCCCCAAATGCGGTCAGTACTGCGGCAGCGTATAAGGGCAACGAATCGAAGTCTCCGTCCGGGATCCGATACTCCGCCGCCATCCAGGCCTGCGCTCCAGTGATCTGGGCGCATGGTCTGACGATCACGATTGGATCGTCCTGCAAACGTTTGTGTAGCACCGGTACGCACACACGCCCGCACACAAGCACGCACGCACGCACGCACGCACGCACGCACGCACGCACGCACGCACGCACGCACGCACGCACGCCCGCACACAAGCACGCACGCACGCACGTACCGGCACGCACGCACGTACCGGCACACACGCACGTACGCACGCACGCACCGGCACGCACGCACGCACGCACCGGCACGCACGCACGCAGCGCGACTCACGTTGGGATTGAGCCCTCTGTCGTAGACGACCTTTTGCGCTTCGCAGCCAAAAGACAATTGAGTCGAGTTGGTCCCTATGTCCGCTGAGTGCCTCAATTCGCCCTTTGTGTTGCCGTAGAACTCGTTGGCGCTCAGCAGCGCCATGACCCAGTAGGTGGGGTTGAGGTAGAAGACGCCAGGAATGAACCACGCTTGGGAATTACCCATCGGAGACAGTCCAGAGGACAGAATCGACAACAGAAACGGGACAGCTAAAAATTCAAAATGTCACGGTAAATGATGGCGTATCACTTGTACATTCTCTCGAAGAAGTTGACGTCTAGGATCCAAGTGCCACGCATTCAATAGTGCCCCGGGTAAGGGAAAGCTATAACTGTAGTGTCCCTCGCACAATTGTATGTAGTACATCTGCCAGAGGAAGAATCTAGTACAGCCAGAAGAATGTACGTCTGGTCCTGCAGTAGGCCCTATAGGAGGGGCAGTGGGCACTACAATTTCAGCCTCGTCGCGGCCTGGCCACTATTGAAGGAGAGGCGGGGATCGAAGTAAGTGGGGCACTGCTGTTGGAAGCCGTTCGGCGTGTCGATCAGCTCCATGACTCACCCAGCGCCGTCATGGCGTGCGCCCTCTTCGGAGTCGCGTACGCGGCCAGCCAGGCGACGTATCTCCAATCCAGAGCGTGCAGGCTGCAGGCGGCCAAGTAGGCGCCAAACAGGGACCAGCCCCCGTCGGTGCCAGCCCGCTGCAGGCCCCAGTCGACGGGCTGCAGACCGGCCATAAAGTAGACTGGCGTGTACAGGAGAGCCGCGCACGCGGCGGCGAATGGCAGGTCAAAAAGGAACTGAAGAAAGAACAACACAAATGCCGTGAATTAGATTGGTACGTACATTGTGCAATCAGCAGTATTAAGCCACAGCCCAAACGCTTCTTCGCGGCTTCAAGACTCGCAAACCGTTCTATGGCTGATTCTACGTGTAAGCAAATTCAAATGTGTGGTGTGATCTGCCATCGCTTTAGAAGAACCCTTACCATCGCTGGGAAGTATACGATTCTCGGGTAGAACCGCTGCCTCGCGTCCAAATGCAGCAGCTTGCGCTCGTTGTGCACTGCAAAACATCCCACACGTGCATGCAAGCAAGCACTAACTAATGCTCGCACACTTTCAAATAGTAATAATAATAATCATAATAATAATAATAACAATGATAATAAATGGAAAAAAATGATGGCGCATGGCTTCCGTTTTACTCCGATCCACTTGCAGCCACAAGGACGGGTAGAGCGCGACGGTGAGCAACGTCAGGAACAAGCCGAAGCGGTCGTCGATTCCCGCGGCGCCCGACAGCGTAACGTCCCAATAAATCAGTCCGATTAAGACCGAAACGCCGAGGTTGCAAAACATCTCCTTGAAGACAACTCCAGGTGAGTTGCGGAGCAGCGAGAAACAACGCCTAAATAAGCAGAGCCACAAATCGCTTTGAGAACTCTCCGTAAATTGTTGAATATTTCGACTATGTCGCTTGGCGCCTTCAGCCGGAAAACCACAGGGGAGAGGACTATTTTTGCAAGGACAATTACAGGGTTGTGCAACCAATTTGCACTCTTAGCGGCGACATCGTGTCGCATTTTATGCATACGATTTCGAAGAGCTTGACGAGCTACGAATGCGTTTGAACTACCTTCAGAAAGACGAATTTTTTTAATTTAGACCCAGCCCTTTCGGCTCACGTGTAGATGGTCCACATGCAGAGAAGGAAATTCGTCCTCTTGACCGGAGGGGAGAGGTCGCGCTTTGACATGCCGATGTCCACGGGCGCCACTGTCTCTTGCCCGTCCCGCCAGGCGGCGGCCAGTCGATGTAGGCGCTCCGTCGACTCAGCCGCCGCTTCGGGCGTCAGGTCGTCGTGAGTTAAAAGGTCCACTATAGTGGTAGCGAGAGCGAGTAGCGAGCATACATGTAACTGGGGGGTGGGGGCCCCAGCCGGAATTTTGCACCTACCCAGCCCCTCCCCAGAATTTTCCTGAAGTTTTCCAACACTGTCTACAATTGGAAAAAATAGTGCACTTTTCGTCTTTTTCAATGTTTTTTGACCTTAAACAGCTAAATACCGCTATTTATAGCCTATTTTAACGCTTTTTTTTTTTTTACATATTTGTGACTAAAAAGTGCCTATTTAGACACTATTTAGCTACATTTTTTCCCTTCTGGGACCCCTCCCTCTTCAAGTCTGCGTACCATCCCCCCAGAAGGGTCTCAGACTCCCCACTTCAACACGGTTGTCCCAGCGCTCACACGGTACGGGGGTTCAACTCCCACCACGGTACAGTGTACAACTGAGTTACCGTAAATTCTCCAATAGCGCCCCAGGGGCACTGTACTTTCAACCTCTCTTTACCCAGGGGCACTGTTGGAGTTGCATGCGTTCCTTAGGTGATCAACAGTTCAAAGTACCTAGCTCAAATGGCATTCAGTAATGGCTGTAGCTGTATACGCACCACTTCTATGTAACTACTGCTTGATTTGTGTCGCTTTATAATGCAAATTGTAGGGCATTTCTCTCCCCCGGGGGCACTATTGGAGGATTTACAGTACTAATTAACTTGGGCAAGCGGTGCATGTTGTCATCGCCTGGGCGCTCTTCCTACATCAGCGCTGGGGTCAGCAACGGTGATGTGATGCCGATTACTGGTCCACCAAATCGCTAATTGTCTATGGCCGTGCGCTGTGTTGGCTGTGTCAAAATGACACTGTTGCTAGTCAGTGCGTCTTTACAATGACACGAGCGAAACGCACCATAATAGTCACAGGGATTCTTGAACAGCGGGCAGGGGTAGTCGAGCGACTCGAAGTAATTCGGCATCGCCTGAGAGCTGCCGAAGTAGACCAGTTTCCCCGTCGAGATCAGTGCCGCTAGATTTAGACGCCTCTGTACATACTACATGGTGCTCCTACAGTCAGTCGTGATGTATTCGCAACACATTTCCAATCAGTGTCTAGTCTCTATGGTAAGCCAGCCGTCTCTACGCAGACGTGTCAGTCCACTATACAGTAACACCGAGTGTAGGTACATGGGTACCTTTGTGGAACATGGCCAAAATCTCCAACGTCGGTGGATTCATCACCAAAATAACGATGCGATTGAGATTGAACGCCCAGTCGCGCAAGTAGTCGATCACGAACGCCGCATCGTACAGGTCCATGGACTTCAAAATGTCGTCGACAATGAGGACGTCTAAACATTGCTTCAGCCATGGAAAGGTCACTTAGCGAAAATTATCCCAGTGTTCCGCCCTGCAATAGTACCCCCTCCTCTTCGACTCCAATAGTGTTCTCCCCCCCCAGGTAGCCAAAGGTTGGCAACATCGTGCCACCCTCTCCAACAGTGTCTCTGGGCCTGGTGGTAGTAGGATTGTTATGGTGGTATGCGCCATGCACTCTATGGGCAAAAATACATTAGAGTAGTACATTAGAGGGTACTTTTACGCAGCTATACTCATTTCAGCTACATCCACACAGCGAAAGGATAAGCACTGCAAAATCGGCAATTTTGATTGCAAAATATTTGTGCTACTAAGCAAGCTGTTGAGGTTGAAATTGTAGTACCCCCTACAATAAATGATGTCACTCCTCCACTAGTGCCCCCAGTGGCTGAATATTGAAACAATACCCCTTGCGGACTACTGAGAAATGTATGGCCTGTGCAGTGCATGCAGCATTCATGTTGTGGGGGAGGGGTCAAAACAGTGCATTGACTTGATCCACAGACTAAGGTCAAAGACGGTACCAGTGCTGAGGAGAATCTGACAGGCTAGCTTGACCCTTTGCTGCTCCGCGTAACCCAAGTCTTTGATGAGTCGGTGCCGGAACGGCCTCAGCGCCAACGTTTCGATCAACTGCGGCGTCTGCAGGTTTTGTTTACCGAATAATACGTCCGGCAGGCAGGCAGGCAGGTAGGCAGGCAGGCAGGCAGGCAGGCAGGCAGGCGGGAAGGTACCTACGCACGCACGCACAACCATTACACACCATGTGCTTGCTCTTGAACGCGTCGGTGGCCGGCTTGCGAAAGTTGCAGACGTAGCGGAGAAGCTGGGCTACCGTAAACCCTCCGAATAGCTCGTCCCCACTGACGTGCGCCACACGGCGAGCGAGCGAGCGTCGCGACAGACGAACGTCGTTCAGATAGATGTCGCCGTCCACTACGCCGGGAAATTCCGGTCGGTCCGCTAGTAGGCCGGACAGTGCCAACGAATCGGTTTCTACGGACAGAGCAACATTCTGGCACTGTGGTACTACTTTTGGAAACACGCAATGTACTTGTGCGGGTGCCAAAATTTGGATGTGTGTACATCAAGCTGCAGCCAGTGAACCAACCGCACCCCCCACCCTCCATCCCTCCCACCCACGCGCTGGTGTACAAATCAACACGGGTACAACATGTGCAATATAGGACAGCACGCAGCACACGGCAGCCGTATACACATGCACGTGACGTCAGCCAGTACGACTTGCACAGACCTGAGGTGGTCAGCACGGCGAGCGTCTCCCCCGCGAGCAGTTCGAAGCTGACGTCATCGAGTAGTCTCTCGTAAAACGGACTCCTCAGCATGGCCTTGTCAAAGACCGTCCTCAAGTCTCGACAAAAAGAGACTCGGTGTAGGGTCAACTTTGGCTTCCGGTACGCAGTTGGCGCGCCCTCGGCGATCTCTTCGGCTCTGGAGTAACGCAAGTAGTTGAACGCCGACGGACTCGTGTTGAAGAGGTTCAAATTCGAAAAGTAGTGGGCGTGGTGACGACGAGAAGAGAGGAAGGACGGTCTGAACGAGTGTGTGCGTGTGCTTGCGTGCGTGCGTGCGTGCACGAGCTAACCCGGCTTGCAGCTGCTCCGGTCCAACGGCGATCTCACTCTGCGCGTAGACGACGCTGCGTTGCGTCGCCATCGCTCGGCCCGTGGTATGGCCGTTTCGCATTCCATTTAAATTCGCATTTAAATTCAAATGCGAGCTCTCCGGAGGCCGTGTGCCCAAGTCCAGGGCCAGCGACATGCGGTTGTTGGGTCGGTTGAGATAACCGGAGCCCCGCTCCGGACTGGGGTCGGCGTCGCCGCCAGCGCCCGGCCGATACAAATCCAACTCGGATTGGAACTTGCGCTCGGTCGGTCGGGCACGCCGATGGGTCGACTGGCTACTGGGCGAGTGCTCGCGCTGATTCGCTGAATAGACCGCGCGTGTGTGGACCATAAGAAGTAATACAAGGATTGAGCTCAACCGTAGCAACGTGGCGTAGCCAGGGGGGGGGGGAAGGGGGAAGCTTCCCAGTCCGAAATTCTCCGAAGCTCAATTTTTACTTGGTACCACTTGTTGCAATGTGCCCATTTCTGCATCTTTCTCAAATTCAATGCAACTAGTGATGAAAACGACACCCAAGATCCAAATTTTCGCCTGCGGCGCATCAAAAAGCATGTAAAGCTGGTTAAAAATTGCCTGCGGCGCTGTTTTCAGCACAGAAATCGACCGTTTTGACCACATTGCTAACGCTTTAGTGAATGTAGTCAGGCAAACGAGCGCAAAGCGTGTAAACAGATTCGATGGGAGAGTGTCTGAAGCTTCCCCAGCCAAATTGGCGCAAAGTCCAAAAAATTCGACAGGGTCCCCCCTGTTGCAAAATTGGGAATTTGACCTAGATTGAACCCCCCCCCCCCCCGAACTCACGTCTTGGCTACGCCACTGAGCACCGGCAATGGCCACGTGGGGCAGCGACACCCGCGGCAGTCCGAAGCGCTAGAAGGCGGTGTCCTTTCCATTCGCGACCGCCTGCACCGCCTCCTCGTGCATCTGGAAGTCTCCGTACGGCAGATTGGAGCGGTCCTAGAATTGTTTGTGTAACTTTTGCACAAAGTCCTCCTCACGAAGCGGTTGTACAGAGGACTCACGGTGGGGCTAGTGTGGCAATTCGAGCCGCTGTGAACGGCGCCCGGTAGATAGCCGCCGGCGTAGCAGCTCGTCAGGTTCTGCCGGAAGATCGCCCACTCGTGCAGGCCGTCCTGTCGCGTGTCCGTCCGCACTGAGGCCCGGGCTCTCGAGGTTGTCGTTGTTTCTTTTTTATTTTTATCCGGACTCAGACACGCGCTTTCGTCTCAACTTTTTAGAACCGAGAACTCGTCGAGGGCCGGGCCTGGCGGTGCGTAGCAGCGTCTCGACGCGGCGCCAACCTCCTCCATTTCGGTGACTCACTCGGCGTGGGCGGCCGATGGTGGTCGCGCACACGAGACGCAAGGAGCCAAAGCCTGCAGCGCAACACAGCCGGGGGGGGGGGCTCTCTCCCCTAGTTTGCCTTCAGCAAGGAAGGTCGCGCGCACGGCCAATAAAGAAAGAAAGGGAGTGAGCGGGCCACGGGAGGGGAGGGACGGGAGGCATGCACGCGCCGTCTTAACGGACAATGCTCCCCCAGTCCCCTCTTCTGGTCGGCTACGTACGTTTCATCCGCAGGAAGGCTGAGCCGCGCAGCCGAGGGGGGGGCACAACACCCCTCTATCCCTCGCACTCTCTCTCTCTCCCACTCGTGGGGTCGCGATAGACGAAAATCGCATGCGCCAACCGCCACCGCACCTGTGCACAGGTAGGCCCACCATTGAACGTCCACTTTATGGCGAGCGAGTACAGTAATGACCGAATAACTGCTAGGCTCTCCCGTACGCAATCTAGAGCGCGCCTGTCGAATACATGCGAACGTCACGCTCGGCCCACCGAACGCACAACAAAGCGGTGTCGCATCGCATCCGAGTCAGTCCGGTGCCGTGAATTGATGAATAGTTCGATTGGACGCAATCAGAGCAAGCTGTTATTCAGTTTTTTTACGGTATAGGAGCTAACAAAGCGCTTCCCCATATGCTGCCTCAATGGCCTCAATGCATATGCACGTTGCAACAAAGACATTGTACATTGTATGCATGTACAGGAGCTATGTCTTCATCTACTTACAAATGCGCCGCCGCGCGCACGGGTGTGTATGTACAGGGTTTTTTTTTGGAGTGCCACATTTTAATTTTGAATAACTCCGGCAAACGACAAGCTATTTCCCTGAAATTTTAACTGTAGGTAGACAACACTCTAAGGTTTTGTTGACAATTGGCCCCGTGAGAATCCGTTTTGAAACCCGCGAGTTACACTCGATTGCATTCTAAGCCATATTGCAGTCATTTTCGTTTTGCTGTGTAAGGAATTTTTGCTTGAACTCGAGCAAACATCTCGAAATCGGAATAAAATGGTAAGGACCGACACAGGGCATTCGAAAGTGGTATGGGAAAGCATGGTTTTCCAAAAAATGACTCATCGAGTAGCAGAGAGATGCAACCATCACGCTTAGAGCACCAGACAGGAATGGACAGTGGACCATGCAAACTCAAACGAGTGCCACGCACTGGTTTCAAAACGGATTCTCACGGGGCCAATTGTCAACAAAACCTTAGAGTGTTGTCTACCTACAGTTAAAATTTCAGGTCAATAGCTTGTCGTTTGCTGGAGTTATTCAAAATTAAAATGTGGCACTCCAAAAAAAAAACCCTGTATGTATGTATGTATGTGTGTATGCTTCGAGTAAACTCGCGAACCGCTCGACGTACGTGGACGCGCGATGGCTCGATCGAATGCTCGCGACCCCGAGATGGTCATGGGTAAGGTCGATTTTTGATATGCAAATTTATACCGTAGTTATGGCGCATTTTCAAAGTTTGCGACACAGATTAACACTACCAAACGAATTGCACATGGATGAATTGCCTATCAAAAGACTCGCCTTGACGTCACGAGTCATTTGCACATGCTCCCGCATAATTATGCAAATGCGTACTGTAGTTGTGGTACATTGTACATTGTACTGTACATTGCAGCTTGCCTAATTTGGGAAACTTCCAGAACGCGGGCAGGCACGCACGCACGCACGCACGCACGCACAAACCCACGCACGCACATGCACGCACGCACGCACGCACGCACGTGCACGCCCGCACGCCCACACGCACGCGCGCACGCACGCACGTGCACGCCCGCACGCCCACACGCACGCGCGCACGCACAGGAGTGCACGCACGTGCACACATTCACGCACGTGCACGCACGCACGCACGCACGCACGCACGCACGCACGTGCACGCACGGACCGTTAAGCACGGGAGTGCACGCACGGGCCCGCACGCACAGACACGGGCACGCATGCACGCCTGCACGCGCGCAGGGGAGTGCACGCACGGGCACGCATGCACGCACCTTCACACACGGGAGTGCCGTGCACGCACGCACAAACACATGCACGCACGTGCACGCACGCACGCGCGGGAGTGCCCGTCCGTGCACGCATGCACGTCGTGCACGCACGCACGCATGGGAGTGCACGCACATGCACGCACACACGCACGCACCGGAGTGCGCACACGTGCACACGCACCCATGCACGCACGCACGCACGCACGCGCCCATGCACGCACGCACTTACACGCACGCACGCACACACGGGAGTGCACGCCCATGCATGCACGCACGCACGCACGCACGCACGCACGCACGCACGCACGCGCGCACGAACGCACAGTGAGCACACAATTTCCAGGCCAATTTCTGTCAATGGGGTGCACACCTTCACGATCAATTTGGCCCAATTTCTGTCAACGTTTTGCACGTCCTCACGATCAACAGAAATGCACAGAATTTGACCCAATTTCTGTCAATGGGGTGCACGCCCTCACGATCAACAGAAAAGCACAAAATCTGAGCCAATTTATGTCAATGGGGTGCACGCCCTCACGATCAACGGAGGAGCGCAGAATTTGGCCCAATTTCTGTCAACGGGGTGCATGCCCTCACGATCAACAGAAAAGCACAGAATTTGAGCCAATTTATGTCGAACTGGGTGCACCCCTCACGATCAACAGAAAAGCACAGAATTTGAGCCAATTTATGTCAACGGGGGTGCACGCCCTCACGATCAACAGAGGAGCTGCAGTATTTGGCCCAATTTCTGTCAACGGAGTGCACGCCCTCACGATCAACAGAGGAGCGCAGTATTTGGTCCAATTTCTGTCAACAGGGTGCACGCCCTCACGGTCAACAGAGGAGCGCAGTATTTGGCCCAATTTCTGTCAACGGGGTGCACGCCCTCACGATCAACAGAGGAGCGCAGTATTTGGCCCAATATCTCTAAACACGGTGCGCGCCCTCACGGTCAACAGAGGAGCGCAGTATTTGGCCCAATTTCTGTCAACTGGGTGACATGCCCTCACGATCAACAAGAAAAGCACAGAATTTGAGCCAATTTATGTCAACGGGGTGCACGCCCTCACGATCAACAGAAAAGCACAGAATTTGAGCCAATTTATGTCAACGGGGTGCACGCCCTCACGATCAACAGAAAAGCACAGAATTTGAGCCAATTTATGTCAACGGGGTGCACACCCCTCACGATCAACAGAGGAGCGCAGTATTTGGCCCAATTTCTGTCAACGGGGTTCACGCGCTCACGATCAAGATAGGAGCGCAGTATTTGGCCCAATTTCTGTCAACAGGGTGCACGCCCTCACGGTCAACAGAGGAGCGCAGTATTTGGCCCAATTTCTGTCAACGGGGTGCACGCCCTCACGGTCAACAGAGGAGCGCAGATATTTGGCCAATTTCTGTCAACGGGGTGCACGCCCTCACGATCAACAGAGGAGCGCAGTATTTGGCCCAATTTCTGTCAACAGGGTGCACGCCCTCACGGTCAACAGAGGAGCGCAGTATTTGGCCCAATTTCTGTCAACGGGGTGCACGCCCTCACGATCAACAGAGGAGCGCAGTATTTGGCCCAATTGTCAATGGCCCTGTCAACGGGGTGCACGTCCTCACGGTCAACAGAGGAGCGCAGTATTTGGCCCAATTTCTGTCAACGGGGTGCACGCCCTCACGGTCAACAGAGGAGCGCAGTATTTGGCCCAATTTCCTGTCAACGGGGTGCACGCCCTCACGGTCAACAGAGGAGCGCAGTATTTGGCCCAATTTCTGTCAACGGGGTGCACGCCCCCACGGTCAACAGAGGAGCGCAGTATTTGGCCCAATTTCTGTCAACGTCCCCCTCCCACAAAGCGTGGCCCGTCCCACTGCCCTCACGGTCAACAGAGGAGCGCAGTATTTGTACAAGCCCAATTTCTGTCAACGGGGTGCACGCCCTCACGGTCAACAGAGGAGCGCAGTATTTGGCCCAATTTCTGTCAACGGGGTGCACGCCCTCACGGTCAACAGAGGAGCGCAGTATTTGGCCCAATTTCTGTCAACGGGGTGCACGCCCTCACGGTCAACAGAGGAGCGCAGTATTTGGACCAATTTCTGTCAACGGGGTGCACGCCCTCACGGTCAACAGAGGAGCGCAGTATTTGGCCCAATTTCTGTCAACGGGGTGCACGCCCTCACGGTCAACAGAGGAGCGCAGTATTTGGCCCAATTTCTGTCAACGGGGTGCACGCCCTCACGGTCAACAGAGGAGCGCAGTCTGTGGCGCTATTTCTGTCACCGGGTGCACGCCCTCACGGTCAACAGAGGAGCGCAGTATTTGGCCCAATTTCTGTCACGGGCCCCCTCCCTCGCCCCCCCAGCAGTATTTGGCCCAATTTCTGTCAACGGGGTGCACGCCCTCACGGTCAACAGAGGAGCGCAGTATTTGGCCCAATTTCTGTCAACGGGGTGCACGCCCTCACGGTCAACAGAGGAGCGCAGTATTTGGCCCAATTTCTGTCAACGGGGTGCACGCCCTCACGGTCAACAGAGGAGCGCAGTATTTGGCCCAATTTCTGTCAACGGGGTGCACGCCCTCACGGTCAACAGAGGAGCGCAGTATTTGGCCCAATTTCTGTCAACGGGGTGCACGCCCTCACGGTCAACAGAGGAGCGCAGTATTTGGCCCAATTTCTGTCAACGGGGTGCACGCCCTCACGGTCAACAGAGGAGCGCAGTATTTGGCCCAATTTCTGTCAACGGGGTGCACGCCCTCACGGTCAACAGAGGAGCGCAGTATTTGGCCCAATTTCTGTCAACGGGGTGCACGCCCTCACGGTCAACAGAGGAGCGCAGTATTTGGCCCAATTTCTGTCAACGGGGTGCACGCCCTCACGGTCAACAGAGGAGCGCAGTATTTGGCCCAATTTCTGTCAACGGGGTGCACGCCCTCACGGTCAACAGAGGAGCGCAGTATTTGGCCCAATTTCTGTCAACGGGGTGCACGCCCTCACGGTCAACAGAGGAGCGCAGTATTTGGCCCAATTTCTGTCAACGGGGTGCACGCCCTCACGGCCTCCTGTGTTGCGCTGTATTTGGCCAAATTTCTGTCAACGGGGTGCACGCCCTCACGGTCAACAGAGGAGCGCAGTATTTGGCCCAATTTCTGTCAACGGGGTGCACGCCCTCACGGTCAACAGAGGAGCGCAGTATTTGGCCCAATTTCTGTCAACGGAGTTCACGCCCTCACGGTCAACAGAGGAGCGCAGTATCTGGCCCAATTTCTGTCAACGGGGTGCACGCCCTCACGGTCACGAGTGTTTGCCCATTTCTGTCACGGCCCCCTTTGCCAACAGAGGAGCGCAGTATTTGGCCCAATTTCTGTCAAAGGGGTGGATGCCCTCACGGTCAACAGAGGAGCGCAGTATTTGGCCCAATTTCTGTCAAAAAGGCGCATGCCCTCACGGTCAACAGAGGAGCGCAGTATTTTGCCCAATTTCTGTCAACGGGGTGCACGCCCTCACGGTCAACAGAGGAGCGCAGTATTTGGCTCAATTTTCGTCAAAGGGTGCACGCCCTCACGGTCAACAGAGGAGCGCAGTATTTGGCCCAATTTCTGTCAACGGGGTGCACGCCCTCACGGTCAACAGAGGAGCGCAGCAATTTGGCCCAATTTCTGTCAACTGGGTGCACGCCCTCACGGTCAACAGAGGAGCGCAGTATTTGGCCCAATTTCTGTCAACGGGGTGCAAGGCCTCTACGGTCAACAGAGGAGCGCAGTATTTGGCCAATTTCTGTCAACGGGGTGCACGCCCTCACGGTCAACAGAGGAGTGAGTATTTGGCCCAATTTCTGTCAACGG
>JASAMY010000795.1:0-70924 GCA_030248085.1 Paralinhomoeus sp. GSCO2_6
AATGTCGTCAACGTCCCCTGACCAATGGTCGGTCATGTCCCACGAGGGACTGGAGGAAATCGACGACGACGACCAGTCGTCCACGGTCTCGAGCATCGGCTCTTCCCCGAGCCTGGACGTGGACGGGTGGGGCGTCATCGCTCCCTCGTCACCCCACCATCGCGGCCGCCGCCTCGGGGCAACGCGTCGCTCAATGTTGCAGAAGCCGTGCGGAGGGTTGGTTCGATACATACTATCGATGGTAATATGTGCAGTTTATACTAGGGATGAGCATGGGCTGGGCCGGGCCGGCCCGGCCCAGCCCGGCCCATGGGCCGGGCTGGGCCGGATCCCAGGCCCATCCTGTGGGCCGGGCCGGGCCGGGCCTGCGTTTTGGGGGTGTGGGCCGGGCCGGGCCGGGCCGGACGTTCCTGGCTGAAACATAGGAATCTACATTGTATGTTATGCATATTGTAAGTAACGGCGACTATTCAGCAGAAAGGAGGCATCAAGGACGCGAGTGCGCCTAAAAGTTCGTCGTGACGGCGTCGTCTCACTGTTAATCTAGCGCGTTGGTCGCGACGTTGCCGTCGTCGTCGCCGTTGCCGTTTTCGTTGTCGTCACGGCCCTTAGACCGTGAGGCACAGACGAGCAGACAACAGACGTGAAGCGACGACGACGACGTAGTACTAAAAGGCATGAGCATCTGGCGCTAGCCCAGCCTCACGTCCATCGCGAGCAAGGCGCTCGTGACGACTGCCAGCTCGGCGCCCTCCAGGCGCCGCCTCTACATCACTGGCTTGGCGACGATAGATAATACATCAGACATGGGCAGCGCCTTTTTTTCTCAACAAACCCTTTGTGAGCGGCCAACTTCAATTGACAAACACGGTCAATCTTGAGGCCAAAAAATGGTTGGAAGCTGTAAAGCCAGAAGCGCCATTCTCTGTGTATGTGTAGTGAAAAAACGCGAACTGGCGTACGTACATGTACAACTTATTTTTGTGCACCACTGTACTTATTTCTTGGGATGGGCCGGGCCGGGCCGGGCCTGGAATTTGAGCAGTTGGATGGGCCGGGCCGGGCCTGGGCCTGGTTTTTGACGCGTGGGCTGGGCCGGGATGGGCCGGACTATCTGGTGGGCCGGGCTGGGCCGAGATCTTCAGGCCCATGCTCATCCCTAGTTTATACTATACCAATTATGTCTTGCAGTGCGTCGAGGCGGCCTTGACGACTCCGCCTCTTCCTCCGCCCCCCAAGGAGATCGATGTGGCACGGGCCGCGCGGAAGGTTGGTGTGACAAATACCATCGAAATGATAATATGTGGGTTATATTACACCAAATTGGTCTTGTAGGCCGTGGATGCCTTGGGCATTGCCGACCACGCCGGCCCCGCGCAGCCGGTCGGACGAGCGCCGCGCCCCCTGATGCCGACGCCCGCCTCGGGGCAGCCATGGAGCAACGGCTGGACGGTGGCGCCCGGGATGGCGCCGCCGCCGCCTTACTTGGCCGCGCCTGGCCTCGGACGCGGACGCGGCCAACCCAAACGGCCGCCCGGACCCGACACGCTGCCACCGCGTCACCTGAAGGATCTGCAGTGGCGTGTAGACCATTGTCAGGACGAGGCCGCCCGATGGGAGGCGGCCATGGACCCGTTCGCCGAGTCCGAGTCCGAGTGCTGACATCCGAGTAAAGTATGATGCGACGTGGGTTCTGTCAAAAACTCCTGTGGAAGGAAATTTTGGTCCCATCCGTCCTCATTTTGAGCTTGTCTCATACATAGCTGATTCAGCCTATGAAATAGTGCACTGCACCATGATCATGCTTAGCATTGTAGTAGTGTACAGTGGGGCGACTTGTGGGGTTTTTCAAATTTGCGCCATTTTGCGTGTTTTGTGTTTTGCGTGTTTTGGGGGTTACTGTAGGTTATGCTAACGCGCAAATTTGAACCAAACCGCGGGAAAGTTGATTTGTGCGTTTTTGCGTCGTGGGTTATGGTAGCGCACAAATTTGAACCTAACCGGGGAATTTTTTTTATTATTATATTTAATTGCAGTTAATTTTATTTAATTATAATGTGATCTGAGTTGCAGCGATTAGTGATCTGAGTGATTTGGGCGATAAGTGATCTGATCAGTGTGATTGCGCATACCGTAAATCCCCCAATGAACGCCCTGGGCGTTTATTTTTTCAACCCACCCTCTACCCTGGGCGTTCATTGGAGGGGGGGCGTTCATTGGAGGGGGGGCGTTCATAAACTCAACTACTAAAAGGCGTTGCAACAATGCTGTGCAGACCCAATAATCGTTAGTTAAACATGAAAATTGTACGGTTATTGGTGCAAATCACCTTCTGCAGTGGCTAAACAATAGCTGTTCTAGTGCGTACAGGCAATATACAGTACCCAAACGTAGAATATCGCGTGACAATACCTGTTTTGACAAGAATTTCATTGCATAACTGTGTTCTAAAGCACGCCCCTGTGCGTTCATTGGAGAGTGGGCGTTTATTTTTTCAAACTACCCACTACCCTGGGCGTTCATTGGAGGGGGGGGCGTTCATTTGGAGGGGGGGCGTTCTTTGGAGGATTTACGGTAATCAGTGTTATTTGGGTATGATCCACGCTGCCTGGGAAAAATGTTAACGCGCTTGAGCATGATGTGCCTGATCAGTGGGATTGTTTGAGTGATTCGACATGATCGCCATTATGAAATTTTGCGCCCAACACTACTTTTCTCGCTAGCATACCTATTTCACGATGCGCTGTGCGTAGACATGACAAATCTTCGCTTCATCATCCACCTTTATTAAAAATGGTGGTCAACACTCATGACAACATGGTCAACAACACGACAACATCATAGTAAATTGGCCAAATCTTCCGAAGGTACCTAGGTGGTGGGTAAATCGGGATTTCCGGGTTCCTTTTGAACCTCTTCTCTGAACCGAGTTGGAGAGAAAACGAAGTTGGGTCGGTGGTTGCTTGCAGATTCTGTTTGGATATTTTCTCTAAACCGAGTTGGAGAGAAAACGAAGTTGGGTCGGTGCTTGCCTGGAGATTCTGTTTGAATATTTTCTCTGAACCGAGTTGGAGAGAAAACGAAGTTGGGTCGGTGCTTGTTGGTTATGAAAGATCGCCGGTTCGGTGCTGCCTTTCATTCTCAACCCAGCTTCGACATCCTTTGCTAGGTTTCCCTTGATTATTCCTTTCTTGTTCCCTTGAATGCGCACACACTCTCTTGTGTGCGGACTGCGGAGCCGCCCTAACCACCGCTCCTCCTTCATCGCTCCTCTCTGTAGGCCCTAGGAGCGCGCGGCGCCAGGCGGCCCAGCTTTTCTACACACTGTGACTGCGTCTGTTGCCCACGCTAGACCAGAGCCAACGCTCGCTGCTTGCCCTTGTTGTGTGCACAGCCGGGGAGAGAATGGGGTGTGCCAGTTTTCACGATCGATAAAGACGAGCCAGTGGGTGCGTGCGTTGTCCGCCTGTTCCTCAGCAACCGGCCGGCCTCTACTATTCCACACTGTGCGGCGCCTGCCTGCCTAGGGTGGCAATTATCGCAGGCGCTGTGCACGGGAGCTGCACATGTGTGCGGACCATGTGTTTTTGGCTAGGGCGTATAGTGCATTGAAACAGCCGACGTTTCTGATAGCTGCGATGGCGCCTATGGACTTATACTGACCACCTATGGTTCTCTAAAAAACTTCCATCCGCACGCACGCACACACACACACACACACACACACACGCGCGCGCGCGTAAAAGCACGCACGCGCACACACGTCACGCACGCACGCACGACGCACCGGCACGCACGCACGCACACTCGATTCAGGGTTCCATTTCGCGGATGGGATTGGGGGGAATTAGCTTTTGCGAAGAAAGGGATTGCAGAGGAAATTCTGCTGGAAGAAAGCGGTGAGCTTCGACGAGCGGATCGAACGCCCTTTTTGAAGCTTTGTGCATTGGACGCACACGAAAGAGAAATCGATGAAGGGCAAGTATTATTCACGACACACACTGCTGAGCATTCACAATCACCCATACAATATTATTTTATGAGAAATGATTCAGGACAGACGAAAATCAATAATTTTTTATTCAGCTGGCTCAATGAAGCTGGCGAGTTACCTCTTCGGAAAAAGCTACTGACGAGGAAGCGAAAAGCGCTGACCCCGATTGAAAACCATTGAAGTTCAGTTCAAGAACTGCATTTTTTTTTGTAGATCAACCTATACATGTGCGTACAGTAGATGTGGTAAGAATGTACATGCGCTGCGCACCGTTTGTGGACGCACTCGGTTTGTGTGACGCGATGATTTGCGCCAATGCAATGATTTTGGTGGCGCATTCTTTGTGCGCGTGCCGTGTTGGGTGAAATGTTGGCGGGGTGTATGAAGTCGTCCATTAAAGTATCGTGCTTACGAAATTAGTGTTGGTAACCATCACCGCAAGCGACGAGGCAGACACTTTTCACGCCATGAGTACGATCGGGAAAGGTGGACATAAAGAGTCGTAACCACAAACAGGGTTGCACAATTAAAAAAAATTCTGTTTTTTTATATTTTTTTAATAAAAAATCAGTTCTTGGAAAAAAATTTGAAAATACCAATTTTTTTTCCAAAATAGATGAAAAGCACGAGAAGAAGCATCACCAGCAACAACAACGCGGCCATCGCTATCCACTCTTTCAACCTCGAACCAGACGTGCTTTCTGTCGTCTTTGCAGCAGTTGTCGGCAGCTTTGTTGTCGATGTGGTATAATTGAAATTACATCTGAATTTTCAATGTAAGTACACTATTCGTAAACATATAAATTCACTCAGTTGGGAAACGGGTCTTGTACATACCTGTAACTGGGGGGGGGCGGCTTTGGGGCCCCCACTATTTTTTCCAACGCCCCCCCCCCCCCCCGAAAGATATGACGAAAGCCCCAGTTCGGTGTTGCCAGTCGAGTCGACTTCTGGGAGCTTTGTATAAACGCCGCCTTGACTCTTTCCTCGGTGGACTGAGTGCGCACAGAGCGCACGTCGCCGACAGGCGGCCTACTCTTTCATTTGAGCACAGTGCCTCGCTCCAGCAGTCTTTTGTGGCAACCTTTGATCAAGTCTTTCAAGATCAAGGATGTCGCGAAATTCCGTCCGAAACTTTCGTTGGGTTTGAGAGACGCTTCGATTTATGTCATACCAAATAGCCAGTTTAGCAAGCTCCTTTGAAGAAAAACCTCCCATTTTTGGTTCTGTCTTTTGACTTTCGAATTGGATTGCTACCAAAAGTGACAAAAGTTGCTTAAAAATCAAACTGCGCAGAAATACTATTTTCTTTTATGGGTCTCGCTCACTGTCATATTAAAAATAATCTCATAAAAATTGCCATCGAATTGTCGTTCGAATGCAACAAACCGCATAAAAAAATTCGCTTCCTAGCATGAGTTATTAATTTTTAAAGTTGGCGGGGTAACCCTGCCGCACGCTGTATATATAGAACTGTGCCGAGACTGGCGGCAAGAGTGTTGGGTATACGGCATCCCCGTCGTCGCTCATTTGTGCATCGGTGTCTGCGGGAGATGGAACAGAAAAAGGAAACGGCTGTGCTTGCCGAACTCCTTGAGGAGAAAGAGACTCTCTCCCCTTCCGCCCGCCGCTACGTTCATCGACGATCGGTGTCTGCGGGAGATGGAACGGGAAAAGGAAACAGCTGTGCTTGCCAAACTCCTCGAGGAGAAAGAGACTCTCTCCCCTTCCCGCCCGCCGCTACATCTACTTGCCTAAGCCGACAATATGGTCGGGGAGGACGCCCTTGGAAATACGACCCCTCGCACCAGGAGGCGTGGCTAGATCGAGCTCGTCCATTCCCCCCCCCCCGACGAATCGGCAATCAGTCGGATCTGGGGCAAGTCTAGAAGCAAAAGAAGTCGAAAGCAAAAAGAAAAAAAAGCGATGTCGTCAACGTCCCCTGACGAATGGTCGGTCATGTCCCACGAGGGACTGGAGGAAATCGACGACGACGACCAGTCGTCCACGGTCTCGAGCATCGGCTCTTCCCCGAGCCTGGACGTGGACGGGTGGGGCGTCACGCTCCCTCGTCACCCCACCATCGCGGCCGCCGCCTCGGGGCAACGCGTCGCTCAATGTTGCAGAAGCCGTGCGGAGGGTTGGTTCGATACATACTATCGATGGTAATATGTGCAGTTTATACTATACCAATTATGTCTTGCAGTGTGTCGAGGCGGCCTTGACGACTCCGCCTCTTCCTCCGCCCCCCAAGGAGATCGATGTGGCACGGGCCGCGCGGAAGGTTGGTGTGACAAATACCATCGAAATGATAATATGTGGGTTATATTACACCAAATTGGTCTTGTAGGCCGTGGATGCCTTGGGCATTGCCGACCACGCCGGCCCCGCGCAGCCGGTCGGACGAGCGCCGCGCCCCCTGATGCCGACGCCCGCCTCGGGGCAGCCATGGAGCAACGGCTGGACGGTGGCGCCCGGGATGGCGCCGCCGCCGCCTTACTTGGCCGCGCCTGGCCTCGGACGCGGACGCGGCCAACCCAAACGGCCGCCCGGACCCGACACGCTGCCACCGCGTCACCTGAAGGATCTGCAGTGGCGTGTCGACCATTGTCAGGACGAGGCCGCCCGATGGGAGGCGGCCATGGACCCGTTCGCCGAGTCCGAGTCCGAGTGCTGACATCCGAGTAAAGTATGATGCGACTTGGGTTCTGTCAAAAACTCCTGTGGAAGGAAATTTTGGTCCCATCCGTCCTCATTTTGAGCTTGTCTCATACATAGCTGATTCAGCCTATGAAATAGTGCACTGCACCATGATCATGCTTAGCATTGTAGTAGTGTACAGTGGGGCGACTTGTGGGGTTTTTCAAATTTGCGCCATTTTGCGTGTTTTGTGTTTTGCGTGTTTTGGGGGTTACTGTAGGTTATGCTAACGCGCAAATTTGAACCAAACCGCGGGAAAGTTGATTTGTGCGTTTTTGCGTCGTGGGTTATGGTAGCGCACAAATTTGAACCTAACCGGGGAATTTTTTTTATTATTATATTTAATTGCAGTTAATTTTATTTAATTATAATGTGATCTGAGTTGCAGCGATTAGTGATCTGAGTGATTTGGGCGATAAGTGATCTGATCAGTGTGATTGCGCATAATCAGTGTTATTTGGGTATGATCCACGCTGCCTGGGAAAAATGTTAACGCGCTTGAGCATGATGTGCCTGATCAGTGGGATTGTTTGAGTGATTCGACATGATCGCCATTATGAAATTTTGCGCCCAACACTACTTTTCTCGCTAGCATACCTATTTCACGATGCGCTGTGCGTAGACATGACAAATCTTCGCTTCATCATCCACCTTTATTAAAAATGGTGGTCAACACTCATGACAACATGGTCAACAACACGACAACATCATAGTAAATTGGCCAAATCTTCCGAAGGTACCTAGGTGGTGGGTAAATCGGGATTTCCGGGTTCCTTTTGAACCTCTTCTCTGAACCGAGTTGGAGAGAAAACGAAGTTGGGTCGGTGGTTGCTTGCAGATTCTGTTTGGATATTTTCTCTGAACCGAGTTGGAGAGAAAACGAAGTTGGGTCGGTGCTTGCCTGGAGATTCTGTTTGAATATTTTCTCTGAACCGAGTTGGAGAGAAAACGAAGTTGGGTCGGTGCTTGTTGGTTATGAAAGATCGCCGGTTCGGTGCTGCCTTTCATTCTCAACCCAGCTTCGACATCCTTTGCTAGGTTTCCCTTGATTATTCCTTTCTTGTTCCCTTGAATGCGCACACACTCTCTTGTGTGCGGACTGCGGAGCCGCCCTAACCACCGCTCCTCCTTCATCGCTCCTCTCTGTAGGCCCTAGGAGCGCGCGGCGCCAGGCGGCCCAGCTTTTCTACACACTGTGACTGCGTCTGTTGCCCACGCTAGACCAGAGCCAACGCTCGCTGCTTGCCCTTGTTGTGTGCACAGCCGGGGAGAGAATGGGGTGTGCCAGTTTTCACGATCGATAAAGACGAGCCAGTGGGTGCGTGCGTTGTCCGCCTGTTCCTCAGCAACCGGCCGGCCGTCTACTATTCCACACTGTGCGGCGCCTGCCTGCCTAGGGTGGCAATTATCGCAGGCGCTGTGCACGGGAGCTGCACATGTGTGCGGACCATGTGTTGTTGGCTAGGGCGTAGCCGCCTCTGAGCGAGTTGCTACCTATGTAATAATACACTGCGAGCAGTTACGTATACGTAACACACACGACCGGCCATTTTGTTGCGCTTTGGTGCCTAGCGCGTTGTCACAGCCAGTTGGCAGCCGTTTGTCTGCTGGGCTGGCCAGGCAGTAGAGTAAGTAGTGCATTGAAACAGCTGACCACCTTTTGGCTTATACTGACCACCTATGGTTCTCTAAAATTCTTCCATCCGCACGCACGCACACACACACCCACACACACACACACACACACGCACACACACACACGCACGTCACGCACGCACGCACGACGCACCGGCACGCACGCACGCACACACGATTCAGGGTTCCATTTCGCGGATGGGATTGGGGGGAATTAGCTTTTGCGAAGAAAGGGATTGCAGAGGAAATTCTGCTGGAAGAAAGCGGTGAGCTTCGACGAGCGGATCGAACGCCCTTTTTGAAGCTTTGTGCATTGGACACACACGAAAGAGAAATCGATTAAGGGTAAGTGTTATTCACGACACACACGGCTGAGCATCCACAATCACCCATACAATATTATTTTGTGAGAAATGATTCAGGACAGACGAAAATCAATAATTTTTATTCAGCTGGCTCAATGAAGCTGGCGAGTTACCTCTTCGGAAAAAGCTACTGACGAGGAAGCGAAAAGCGCTGACCCCGATTGAAAACCATTGAAGTTCAATTCAAGAACTGCATTTTTTTGTAGTAGAGCAACCTATACATGTAGTACAACCTATACATGTAGCCGCAACCTATACAACCAACAGTAGATGTGGTAAGAATGTAACATGCGCTGCGCACCGTTTGTGGACGCACTCGGTTTGTGTGACGCGATGATTTGCGCCAATGCACTGATTTTGGTGGCGCATTCTTTGTGCGCTTGCCGCATTTTGTAAAACGTTGGTGGGGTGTATGAAGTCGTCCACTAAAGTATTGTGCTTCTGAAATTGGTGTTGGTAACCATCACCGCAAGCGACGAGGCAGACACTTCTCACGTCATGAGTACGATCGGGAAAGGTAGACATAAAGAGTCGTAACCACAAACAGGGTTGCACAATTAAAAAATTCTGTTTTTTTATATTTTTTTTAATAAAAAAATCTGTTCTTGGAAAAAAATTTGAAAATACCAAATTTTTTTCCAAAATAGATGAAAAGCACGAGAAGAAGCATCACCAGCAACAACAACGCGGCCATCGCTATCCACTCATTCAAGGTCGGGCCAGACGTGCTTTCCGTCGTCTTTGCAACAGTTGTCGGCAGCTTTGTTGTCGATGTGGTATAATTGAAATTACATCTGAATTTTCAATGTAAGTACACTTTTTGTAAACATATAAATTCACTCAGTTGGGAAACGGGTCTTGTACATATACCTGTAACTGGGGGGGGGGGGGGGCCCTTTGGGGCAACACTATTTTTTCCAACACCCCCCCCCCTTCCGACCCTCCCCCCAGAACTTTCCCAAAAACTGACGTGTGTGCCGCTCGCCGCCGCAGAGTTCGAGCAAAGAGTCGAACTCGTTTGGCATCGACTTCTTACCGCCGTAGATGCAGCGCAGCAGCTGGCCCAGTGCTGGACCGTCGAAATCAAACAGCTCGTCGCGCCCAGTGGCCTTCTCGCGCATGCGAGCCGTCAGCTTGGTCTTGAGCACTGGCGAAGCAGATGACAGGTCTAGGGAGTGTACAAGAAACTCAGTCGTTCGCACGTTCCGTTTATAAAGTTTCCCACTTCCCCGCTACTTCTACCATGAGATATGTACCAAGCATAACTTTAGGGTTCGAATTTTGACGAGTATTCTGGTAGAAAAATTGGATTACCTATGTTGCACACATGTTTAAACAATTCTTCCCCAGCACACTAATTTCAATTTTCATACTCGTATTTCGTACTCTGTTCCAAAGTAGAATAACAGAATTTGTGGAAACTGATTCTTTGGTTCTTTGGTTGATTTGTTTCTCTACAAAGTCTCACTAACAGAAAAAGTGTTGCGGGTGGGTCGACTGGGCCGGCGAATTGTGGGACGCAGCAGGAAGCGTCGCTCTGTAGTACCCGCCCCTTCAAACCTACCCACGCTTTACTCTGCTCTGTGATGGCTCTGCAATAATTGTCATTAATGGTATAGTGTCACATTTAAGCAGCTAGTATGTGCAGCTGTGCTCCCAAACCGGCGCTGAGAGCTGGGCAGCTCCATGGGGGGGGGGGCGGGCGGGAGGTGGTGGTGCACGCATCGCGTGCGAGGGCATCCACAGCAGTGCAGCTGCACTCTGCCAAAGGGACGCCTGCCTGTCACTCTGCCATGCCTAGATAAGGCAAACAAGCAGCTGTGCAGGGGTGGGGGGGGGGGTGGATGTAGGGAGTAGGAAGGAGAGCAAGAGTGGGCCGCGTTTGTTGCTTGCACTAATTCCACATCGCAAAATTTGCCCTGACACCCCGGACAGCACAGCACAGGCAAACAGACAGCTGTGCAGTAGCAGCGTCACATATTCGCCGTTTTTTGCAGCCACCTGCAAATTTTTCCTTAATCCCCCTTTATCAAACTGGACTTCATAAAAGAGCGTCACATACCGAAAATCCTCCAAAGAACGCCCCCCCCCCCCATCCAATAAACGCCCCCCCCCCCTCCATGACGCCCAGTGTAGAAGGTAGGTTGAACAAATAAACGCCCAGTCTCCAATAACGCACAGGGGGCGTGGAACACAGCTATGCAATGATCTGCTTGTCAAAACAGGTTTGTCACGCGGTATTCTACGTTTGGGTCCTGTATATTGCCTGTACGCACTAGAACAGCTATTGTTTAGCCGCTGCAGAAGGCGATTTGCACCAATAACTGCACATTTTTCATGTTTAACTAACGATTATTGGGTCTGCACAGCATTGTTGCAACGCCATTTAGGTTGAGTTTATGAACGCCCCCCCCCCCTCCTCCAAGAACGCCCAGGGTAGAGAGTGGGTTGAAAAATGAACGCCCAGGGCGTTCATTGGGGGATTTATGGTATTCACCTTTTTTGCAGCCACCTGCAAATTTTTCCTTAATACAGTGTTTTCTTCTGCATTGCAGCTAATCAACTTCAGTTAGAAAACCGTGTATAAAAGAAACCAAACACAGCAACACGTACATATTCGGCATATTTGTGTCCACATGATAGGATACATTGTAGGGTCGTGCATAGGAAGGTGCAGTGGCAACCATACCTACTGCTGTCCACACTGCATTCACATATGCCGCATGAGCATGGCTGATGTCACATCATTGCGATACAGGAAGAAGGTCCCAATAATCGTGCACATGGAACACAATGCCACGAAATGTCAAAGGGGGAATGACGAATGGAGTCAGTACCGTATGTATGCCTACACATCCCTAACTGCAGCCACATGTCACAAATTTAGCAAGGTCCATTCGTTTATGCTGGAACTTTGGCTGTGCCTGGTCAATGGTAATGGCCAGAGAGAGATGAGATGTGAAACGATTGCTGTTGCGATTTGGCTGAGTGAGATGGCTCGCACATAAACGCCAAATATGTGACGTGTTGCTGTGTTTGGTTTGCTTTTATACATGGTTTGTTCTAACTGAAGTTGATCAGCTCAATAGAGTGGCTAGAATCAGTGTGGCATGCCTTAATACCCTTTTTTCAAACTGGACTTCATAAAGAGCGTCACATATTCACCTCTTTTGCGCCACCCGCACATTTTTCCTTATGTTTGTTGCCACAACAATTTTCGCCCCCTCCCTTCCTCTCCATTAGACAATTTTCCCTCCCCTCCATTCATACCCTGTCCCCTCCGTTCATAGCCTGTACCCTCCATTCATCGGTACAATTCATGTATAACTTGCTATTTTGGCGCGCTATCCGCGTAATCATAGCGGTTGCGCTCACGCGCACGGGTTTGTCTTTTGGTTGAGTTGAAAGCGCTGCAGTAATGCGGCCAGGGCGCAGCTCTTCCCCTCCCCCTCCTCCCCTTCTCCCCTCCCCTCTTATCCCCTTTCCCCTCCCCCTCCTTCATACCCCTCCCCCTACCCCTCCCCCTCCTTCCCCTTTTCCCCTCCCCCCCTCTCGTAGCCCCTCCCCCTCCTCCCTCCCTCCACCCAGGGAGAGGGGTTTAAAAGTCCAGCGTATTGGGTTTCAGTATCTTCTCTCCGAGTGGGAGCGAGTTATCCCTTATTGTTTAGAAGAGGCCGTGTTCTTTATTCTCACCCTTCGCATCCTTTTAGTTTCCCTTGAGCACTTTTGCCTCGGGTTTCTCTCTGCTCTAGCTAATCTCCAGACTCGCACCCACTCTCTTTATTCAAACAACAAGAGACATGACTGTTGAAGCACACGTATTATAAGTCACCGATGATTATGACGACATAACGCTGATAGCGAACAGAGGAAGTGATTAAGGAAAAATTTCAGGGGGCTGCAAAAAAGGAGAATATGACACTCTATTGTTGAATCCAGTTTGAAAAAAGTGTAAGGCATATACCCCCACTGATTTCTAGCCACTTCCGCATTGCAGCTGATCAACTCCACTTTGAACAAACCATGTATAAAATCCGAACCAAGCACAGCAACAAGTACATTTCGGCGATTTTTGTGTTCGCTTGCAATGGTAGGAAATGTGCAGAAAATTCACTGACTCTGCTTTACATAGATTGAGTGTGAGAAATAGCACATGCCCCGACCCCACGCCGTCGTCGCACGCACTGCGGGACGGGGGGCACAGCATAGATACACAATTTTACAAACAGTTCATCATTGGGTGGATCCGGAAGGATGGAGCAGTATTTATACGTTAGTGCCTCTCGCCTACACATGACATCACCAGCTGTACATCATCAACAACTACATTGCAAAAATTTTCAGGGGACCAATTCATTCTGAGGACTTTAGCTTGTCAGGTCCATGGAAATGGCATACAACGTCTGAGAGAGATGAGATATGAGTTGATGGACGTTTGCGCATTTTGCTTGCTGAGTAGAGCGCACAAAAATCGCCGATATGTGACTTGTTCTTCTTGTTCGGATTTTATCATGGTTTGTTCAAAGTGAGTTCCTCATCGGAGTGCTAGAATCAGTGTTGCCTTATCCCTTCTTTTCAAACTGCTTCAACAATGGTGTCACATATTCTCCTTTTTTGCGCCCCCTGCTTTTTCCTTATCAGTGTTTTTTCGAAAGTGAGTTTTGTATCACCCGCAGCATGAACGCCACGCCGCTCGCACGCGCGCACGCGCGCACGCGGGGCCACACACGCCTACGAGGTACACACAATTACCTGCAACGAACAAGGTAAAATTGAAGTAAAGCAAGCCCAGCCTAGCAGACATACATGCGTGCATGCACATGCAGTTGTGCTATATTGCTCTTCAGAGCACAGTGATGTAAAGTATGGAAATGATCCAGACTACGTCAACTTTTGTGTTTTTGCCAAAGAATCGACCTCCCACATCAAGTTCTTGCCCCTTTCCGTCTCTCATATTGTTCTCAGCATACAGTGTAAGATCAAAGATCTGCACTTTTGTTTTGGCCAAAGTGATCCGCCTACCATTCGATATTTATCGATTATCCCAGAAGTAAATATTTTGTGCGTCGGATCGTGTTGACTTCAAGGATAAAATGTTCTACATCGAGGCGTCAACTTTATTATTGATGTTTAGCCGACCTAACCACACCGAAAACCCAATTTCGTTATCGATATAATGGGAGGTATTTTGGTGCGTCCAATTTGTCCAATTGTTGAAAGTAACACAAGCATCTCAGCGCCAACTTTCTCCTTTACAGCAAAGCGCTGCGATGTACCGTTAAGCGCCTATAGGCACAATTGTGACCCATTTCCAAAAAATCAATTGATAATTGGATAAAACGGCATATCTCGAGATCGTACGAAGTACACACAAATCCTTTGGCTCACATTCCCATACTAGACGCTACGTACCAATTTCGTCGCGATAGGTACTGGCTCCGGGCGCTCCAAAAACCTGGCAGGACACGAAAATAAAAAAAGCCATAAAATTGGACGTTTTTGGAATATTGACCCCTTACAGAAAACAAGGACGCGTTATGGCGATTCGATGCCCCAGAAGAAGGCGTTCATTTGCGCCATAACCGTCGAAATCCGTTCAGGCAATCAAAAGTTACAGGCGATCGAAAATTCAAAAACCCGCATTGAAAAGTGGTCACATATTAGGGTTCTCGCTGCGCGACCCTGATTTAGATTTGGAGGAGTCGTTTGTCAGTGAGCTTGGGTTTCTTCATTTTCATTGGTTGATTGTGCTTTGATGCACAGTTTTTTTGGTAGAACTTCATGTGTGCCTGTAGGTTTCTTGCATGGTACCTGATCCGTACCCATTCTGAATTTGTGAAGGGTCTTGTTTCAAAAAATATCTTTTTAGTGGATTGCACAAAATGGAGATTCACTGCATTTTGTCTATGTGCAATACCATATTCATTTTTTTGGTCTTTTTTTTATCGTGGAGTTGGGTGTTTTTCCTGCACTTCCCTTCTTCTCTTTTTTCTGAGCAATCCTTCTGTCGCGCATCTTAGGTATAGTTCAACACTTCTCTCGATTTTTGGTGTAGTATGGCAAATGTTGTTGTCCCTTTTTGTTTTATTTGGTTGTTTGTTGTGAGTGTGTGAGTGCATCTGTAGCACTTCCTTCTTTTACTCAATGTGCTTTAATTGAAATGGTTGTGTTGGTTGTTGGTTTTTGGTTGGGTCGGTGCTTTTCAGATTCTTACGTGGGGGGTCGCGTCTCCTCTCCGGTCCTCCCCCCTCCTCTTTGCTCTTTCTCTTCCTCCTCTGTTTCGTTCCTCTCTCTCCTCGCGCCCCCGCGCCAGACCCCAGCGCAGCGCGCATGACAGCCAAACGACACGCAGCCACCCGCCGGCGAGCCTCGCTACGCCTTTGTGTGGCACGCCCCACACTCCGAGCGCCCCCCACACACAGGGGGCGTGCCACACGCTCGAAGATCAGTGGCGGCGTGTCGACTCGTTCAGATACGTGTGCAAGGAGTCGACGATGACGACAGGCCTCATGTTGCTCGAAACAATCAGGTCGTTCCCAGCGCGGAGATTGCACAGACCCTCGGCGGTCAGGAGAGAGGGAGGCTTTCGTCATTCCGACGCTCGGAGGGTCGAAGCCAGCCAGATCTGGGTCGCTTTTTCAGCAGGCTCTGCGCCGCAGATGACCTCGTCGGCGAGCAGTCGGACTTCTCGCCACCGTGAGGCCGTTCTGGAATCAAGGCTGCTCTGCTGCTCGCCCGTCTGCCGTCCGCCTGCTCGTCAGCTGTCTGCCAGGCGGCAGGGGAAGAGCGTGTCGAGCAGACACTCGCGGCCGTGGCAGTGCGCTGCGTAGTCCAGCTCAGCGCCGCAGCTCAGGGCGCTCCCGTTCTTTCCCTTACAGCGTCTGCGAAATCTGCCACTCAGGCAGGCAGGCGCGGCTCAGTGGGGATAGACCGCGGATGGCTGACGAACAGGCGTAGACGCGCGCACCCACTGGCGGGGCCGACACTCTTATCGATCGTGAGAATCTCTACTACGCCCCCCTTCTGCTTTGGCTGTGCGTGCACACAACAAAGGCAAGTAAGCGGAGCGTTTGCGCTGTCTGGCCTGCGGTGGGCCTGGCTCTGGCTGCGCCGCCTGGCGCGGCGGGCTCCTCCGGCCTACCCTACAGAGATAGTAATGAAGGGAAGAGAGTAGACAGCTCCGCACACACCAGAGTACGCATAGGTATGTGCATTCAAAGGGCTAAACTAGACATGGAATACTCAAAGGAGACCTAGCAAAGGATGTCGAAGTTTGGATGAGAATCAAAGCCGACACCGACCCGGCGATCTGATCTGGCCAAACAGGCACCGACCGACCCAACTTCGTTTTCTCTCCCAGCTCGGTTCAGAAAATATATTCAAAAAGAATCTGCCAAGAAGCACCGACCCAACTCATTTGCAGCATGATAAAACGAAACAACGCCAACGTATACAGCCACTTCTTAGTGTTCTGCTGAATTGAAGGCACATTGATGGTAAAAGGAAAGGGAAGTGACTGACAGAGATGTCATCTACAACATAGCACTCAACAACAACAGCAACGCAGAACAGTAGAAATCAAGAAAGGCGACTACACTGCCCAAGCGATTTGTTTGCCATACCTTACACCAAAAATCGAGGAAGTGTCTGAACTATACCTGCAGCAGATGCGCGACAGGAAGGATTTATGTTCTACAGAAAACAAAGCAGAAGAGTGGACTGCTGTCTTTTCCAAAGGGAGAGATCCAGTCCTACTCCTACAGACTTTTGTGGCCTGCCCTGCCAGCCGACTGCAAAAAGAACAATTATGATGCGGAATTGGCACCCAATCAAACTCAGGTGAATTGTAAATTCATTGGTATCCTGCACATAGACGAAATGCAGTGAATCTCCATTTTGTGCAATTTGTCAGCATAAAAGATTATTTTTGTTGAAACAAGACCCTTCACAGAACTTCAGAATGGGTACGGGATCAGCTACCATGCAAGAAACCTACAGGCACACATGAAGTTCTACGAAAAAACTGTGCAGTCAAAGCACAATTCAACCAATGCAAAATTTGAAGAAACCCAAGTCTTCACTGAACAAGACGACTTTCACTTCGCAAAAAAATCTATAGTAAATCAGGGTGTACGCGTCAGCGTACAACCCTAATATGTGACCACTTCTCAATGCGGGTTTTTGAAATTTCGATCGCCTATAACTTTTGATTGCCTGAACGGATTTCGTAGCTATTTGGAGCAAATTAACCGCCTTCTACTCGGGCATCGAATTCGCCATAACGCTTTTCCTTGCTTTTCTTTAAGGGGTAATTAGTTCCAAAAATGTTCCGATTTTGTGGCTTTTTTTATTTTTCGTGTTCTCTGCCAGTTTTTTGGAGTGCCGCTCGCGAACGCCAGTACCTATCACAATGAAACTTGGTACGTGGAGCCGTCTAGTAATGGGAATGTTGAATGCCAAAGGATTTGTGTGTACTTCGCATTAATCTCGAGATATTGCCGATTTTATACGATTATCGATTGATTTTCTTGAAAATGGGTCACAAATTTTGTGCCCTATAGGCGCTTTAACGGTACATCGCAGCGCTTCGCTGTAAAGGAGAAAGTTGGTCGCCATGACATGACTTGTGTTACTTTCAACAATTGGACCAAATTGGACGCACCAAAATACCTCCCCCCATTATATCGATAACGGAAATTGGCCCTATTTCGGTGTGGTTAGGTCGTGATTGCCTAAACATCAATAATAAAGTTTATCGCCCTTCGATGTAGAACATTTTATTCCTTGAAGTCAACACGATCCGACGCACCAAAATATTTTCACTTCTGGGGATAATCGATAAATATCGATATGGGTAGGTCGGATCACTTTGGCCAAAACACAAAAGTTGACCGCCTGCACAGTGCAGATCATTTTGATTCTTTACACTGCTATGCTCCGACGAACCAATATGGCACTGCAGAAGTGCACGCACGCACGCACACTGTCAAACGGGCTGCTTCGCAAGAAACTTGATGTGGGTAGGTCCATCACTTTGGCAAAAACACAAAAGTTGACCGCCTAGTCATGGTGATCATTTCCATACTTTACATCACTATGCTCTTACGCAGCAATATAGCACAACTGCATGTGCATGCACGCATGTATGTCTGCTAGGCTATCGGTTCTTTGGTTTACTTCAATTTTACCTTGTTCGATTCAGTCACAGGTACATTGTGTGTTAACCTGCGTCAGTGAACGTGTGTGTGTGTGTATGTGCGTGCGTGCGTGCGTGCGTGCGTGCGTGCGTGCGTGCGTGCGTGCGTGCGTGCGTGCGTGCGTGCGTGCGTGCGTGCGGGTGCCACATGCGAGCGTGCGTTCGTGCGTGCGTGCATGCTTGCGTGCGATGAATTACAGAAACCCCCTCATCTTTCAAAAAAACACTGTATTAAGGAAAAATTTGCAGGGGGCTGGCAAAGGAGAATATGTGACACTCTATTGTTGAAGTCCAGTTTGAAAAGAAGTGTATCAGGCATATACCCCCACTATTTTAGCCACTTCCACCTCGCACCTGATCCAACTCCACTTTAACAAACCATGTATAAAATCCGAACCAAGCACAGCAACAAGCACAGTATTTGGGCGATTTTTGTGCGAGCCATCTCACTCAGCCAAGCCAAAATGCCGCAAACGTCCATCAACTCATATCTCATCTCTCTCAGACGTTGTCATTGCCCATTTCCATGGACCTGACACAGCTAAAGTTCCTGCAGAATGAATTGGTCCCCTGCTAAAATTTTTGCAATGTCAGTTGTTGATGATGTACAGCTGGTGATGTCGATGTGTAGGCGAGAGGCACATATACGTACTACAATACTGCTCCATTCCCTTCCAGCATTCCACCCAATGATGAACTGTTTGTATAACATTTGTGTAGTGCCCTAATGCTTGCATGAGTGCTGCGTGCGTGCGTGCGTGCGTGCGTGCGTGCCTGCGTGCGTGCGTGCGTGCGTGCGTACGCGAGTGCGTGCGTGCATGCGTACGTGCGTGTGCATGGGGTTCCATGGGGCATGTGCTAATTTCTCACACTCAATCTATGTAAATGTAATGTCAGCCAGTTCCAGCTGCCGCAATTTTCACTGCACATTTCCTACCATTGCAAGCGAACACAAAAATCGCCGAATATGTGACTTGTTGCTGTGCTTGGTTCGGATTTTATACATGGTTTGTTCAAAGTGGAGTTGATCAGCTGCAATGCGGAAGTGGCTAGAAATCAGTGGGGGTATATGCCTTAATACCACTTCTTTTCAAACTGGACTTCAACAATAGAGTGTCACATATTCTCCTTTTTTGCAGCCCCCTGCAAATTTTTCCTTAATTTCACTTCCTCTGTCTTTCGTACCTATCTAGCGCTATTATGCTTCCGCTCATAATCATCGTGTCTGCACTTATAATCATCGTGTCTGCACCTATTCAACAGCTTTCCATGTATACTCTTGTTGCTTTGAATAAAGAGAGTTGGGTGTCCAGAGTCTGTCGAGATTCTAGCTAGAGTCCAGAGTTGAACGAGCTAAACCCGAGCGTTACAAAAGTGATTCTCAAGGGAAACCTAGCAAAGGATGTCGAAGTTGGGTTGAGAATGAAAGCCAGACACGATCCGGCTCTCTTTTCTAAACAATAAGCGCCGACTCAACTTCGTTTTCTCCACAACTCGGTTCAGAGAAGATACTGTAAATCCCCCAATGAACGCCCTTGGCATTCATTTTTTTTAAACCCACCCTCTACCCTGGGCGTTCATTGGAGGGAGCGGTATGAACGGAGGGGGAGTGGGCTATGAACGGAGAGGGGGGGGGGGGGAGGGGAACGAAGGGGTATGAAAGGAGGGGGAGGGGTAGGGGGATGGGGTATGAATGGAGGAGAGAGGGAATAAAGGGGTATGAATGGAGGGGGAGGGGAGCACAGGGGTATGAACGGAGGGGGAGGGGAAGATCCGTTTCTGTCACGCCCTGGCCCGCATTTACTGATTGCAGCGCTTTTCAACTTCAACCAAAAGTACGGAACCCGTGGCTCGCGTGTGGCAGCCAGGCGCGCCAACCGCTATGTCATTACGCGGATAGCGCGCCAAAATAGCAAGTTATACATGAATTGTACCGATGAATGGAGGGTACAGGCTATGAACGGAGGGGACAGGGTATGAATGGAGGGGAGGGAAAATTTGTCTCAATGGAGAGGAAGGGAGGGGGCGAAAATTGTTGTGGCAACAAACATTAAGGAAAAATGTGCGGGTGGCTGCAAAAGAGGTGAATATGTGACGCTCTTTTATGAAGTCCAGTTTGAAAAAAGGGTATTAAGGCATGCCACACTGATTTCTAGCCACTTCTGCATTGCAGCTGATCAACTTCAGTTAGAACAAACCATGTATAAAAGCAAACCAAACACAGCAACACGTCACATATTTGGCGTTTATGTGCGAGCCATCTCACTCAGCCAAATCGCAACAGCAATCGTTTCACATCTCATCTCTCTCTGGCCATTACCATTGACCAGGCACAGCCAAAGTTCCAGCATAAACGAATGGCACCTTGCTAACATTTGTGACATGTGGGTTGCCACTGCAGTTAGGGATGTGTAGGCATACATACGGTACTGACTCCATTCGTCATTCCCCCTTTGACATTTCGTGGCATTGTGTTCCATGTGCACGATTATTGGGACCTTCTTGCCTGTATCGCAATGATGTGACATTCAGCCATGCTCATGCGGCATATGTGAATGCAGTGTGGACCAGTCCAGTTAGGTCCTATGGTTGCCACTGCACCTTCCTATGCACGACACCTACAATGTATCCTATCATGTGGACACAAATATGCCGAATATGTGACGTGTTGCTGTGTTTGGTTTGCTTTTATACACGGTTTGTTCTAACTGAAGTTGATTAGCTGCAATGCAGAAGAAAACACTGTATTAAGGAAAAATTTGCAGGTGGCTGCAAAAAAGGTGAATACCATTAAATCCCCCAATGAACGCCCTGGGCGTTCATTTTTCAACCCACTCTCTACCCTGGGCGTTCATTGGAGGAGGGGGGGGGGCGTTCATAAACTCAACTACTAAATGGCGTTGCAACAATGCTGTGCAGACCCAATAATCGTTAGTTAAACATGAAAAATGTGCAGTTATTGGTGCAAATCGCCTTCTGCAGCGGCTAAACAATAGCTGTTCTAGTGCGTACAGGCAATATACAGGACCCAAACGTAGAATTCCGCGTGACAATACATGTTTTGACAAGCAGATCATTGCATAGCTGTGTTCCACGCCCCCTGTGCGTTCATTGGAGACTGGGCGTTTATTTGTTCAACCTACCTTCTACACTGGGCGTTCATTGGAGGGGGGGGGGCGTTTATTGGATGGGGGGGGGGGCGTTCTTTGGAGGATTTTCGGTATGTGACGCTCTTTTATGAAGTCCAGTTTGATAAAGGGGTATTAAGGAAAAATTTGCAGGTGGCTGCAAAAAACGGCGAATATGTGACGCTGCTACTGCACAGCTGTCTGTTTGCCTGTGCTGTGCTGTCCGGGGTGTCAGGGCAAATTTTGCGATGTGGAATGAGTGCAAGCAACAAACGCGGCCCACTCTTGCTCTCCTTCCTACTCCCTACATCCACCCCCCCCCCCCCCCCACCCCTGCACAGCTGCTTGTTTGCCTTATCTAGGCATGGCAGAGTGACAGGCAGGCGTCCCTTTGGCAGAGTGCAGCTGCACTGCTGTGGATGCCCTCGCACGCGATGCGTGCACCACCACCTCCCGCCCGCCCCCCCCCCCATGGAGCTGCCCAGCTCTCAGCGCCGGTTTGGGAGCACAGCTGCACATACTAGCTGCTTAAATGTGACACTATACCATTAATGACAATTATCGCAGAGCCATCACAGAGCAGAGTAAAGCGTGGGTAGGTTTGAAGGGGCGGGTACTACAGAGCGACGCTTCCTGCTGCGTCCCACAATTCGCCGGCCCAGTCGACCCACCCGCAACACTTTTTCTGTTAGTGAGACTTTGTAGAGAAACAAATCAACCAAAGAACCAAAGAATCAGTTTCCACAAATTCTGTTATTCTACTTTGGAACAGAGTACGAAATACGAGTATGAAAATTGAAATTAGTGTGCTGGGGAAGAATTGTTTAAACATGTGTGCAACATAGGTAATCCAATTTTTCTACCAGAATACTCGTCAAAATTCGAACCCTAAAGTTATGCTTGGTACATATCTCATGGTAGAAGTAGCGGGGAAGTGGGAAACTTTATAAACGGAACGTGCGAACGACTGAGTTTCTTGTACACTCCCTAGACCTGTCATCTGCTTCGCCAGTGCTCAAGACCAAGCTGACGGCTCGCATGCGCGAGAAGGCCACTGGGCGCGACGAGCTGTTTGATTTCGACGGTCCAGCACTGGGCCAGCTGCTGCGCTGCATCTACGGCGGTAAGAAGTCGATGCCAAACGAGTTCGACTCTTTGCTCGAACTCTGCGGCGGCGAGCGGCACACACGTCAGTTTTTGGGAAAGTTCTGGGGGGAGGGTCGGAAGGGGGGGGGGGGTGTTGGAAAAAATAGTGTTGCCCCAAACCCCCCCCCCCCCCCAGTTACAGGTATATGTACAAGACCCGTTTCCCAACTGAGTGAATTTATATGTTTACAAAAAGTGTACTTACATTGAAAATTCAGATGTAATTTCAATTATACCACATCGACAACAAAGCTGCCGACAACTGTTGCAAAGACGACGGAAAGCACGTCTGGCCCGACCTTGAATGAGTGGATAGCGATGGCCGCGTTGTTGTTGCTGGTGATGCTTCTTCTCGTGCTTTTCATCTATTTTGGAAAAAAATTTGGTATTTTCAAATTTTTTTCCAAGAACAGATTTTTTTATTAAAAAAAATATAAAAAAACAGAATTTTTTAATTGTGCAACCCTGTTTGTGGTTACGACTCTTTATGTCTACCTTTCCCGATCGTACTCATGACGTGAGAAGTGTCTGCCTCGTCGCTTGCGGTGATGGTTACCAACACCAATTTCAGAAGCACAATACTTTAGTGGACGACTTCATACACCCCACCAACGTTTTACAAAATGCGGCAAGCGCACAAAGAATGCGCCACCAAAATCAGTGCATTGGCGCAAATCATCGCGTCACACAAACCGAGTGCGTCCACAAACGGTGCGCAGCGCATGTTACATTCTTACCACATCTACTGTTGGTTGTATAGGTTGCGGCTACATGTATAGGTTGTACTACATGTATAGGTTGCTCTACTACAAAAAAATGCAGTTCTTGAATTGAACTTCAATGGTTTTCAATCGGGGTCAGCGCTTTTCGCTTCCTCGTCAGTAGCTTTTTCCGAAGAGGTAACTCGCCAGCTTCATTGAGCCAGCTGAATAAAAAATTATTGATTTTCGTCTGTCCTGAATCATTTCTCACAAAATAATATTGTATGGGTGATTGTGGATGCTCAGCCGTGTGTGTCGTGAATAACACTTACCCTTAATCGATTTCTCTTTCGTGTGTGTCCAATGCACAAAGCTTCAAAAAGGGCGTTCGATCCGCTCGTCGAAGCTCACCGCTTTCTTCCAGCAGAATTTCCTCTGCAATCCCTTTCTTCGCAAAAGCTAATTCCCCCCAATCCCATCCGCGAAATGGAACCCTGAATCGTGTGTGCGTGCGTGCGTGCCGGTGCGTCGTGCGTGCGTGCGTGACGTGCGTGTGTGTGTGTGTGCGTGTGTGTGTGTGTGTGTGTGTGGGTGTGTGTGCGTGCGTGCGGATGGAAGAATTTTAGAGAACCATAGGTGGTCAGTATAAGCCAAAAGGTGGTCAGCTGTTTCAATGCACTACTTACTCTACTGCCTGGCCAGCCCAGCAGACAAACGGCTGCCAACTGGCTGTGACAACGCGCTAGGCACCAAAGCGCAACAAAATGGCCGGTCGTGTGTGTTACGTATACGTAACTGCTCGCAGTGTATTATTACATAGGTAGCAACTCGCTCAGAGGCGGCTACGCCCTAGCCAACAACACATGGTCCGCACACATGTGCAGCTCCCGTGCACAGCGCCTGCGATAATTGCCACCCTAGGCAGGCAGGCGCCGCACAGTGTGGAATAGTAGACGGCCGGCCGGTTGCTGAGGAACAGGCGGACAACGCACGCACCCACTGGCTCGTCTTTATCGATCGTGAAAACTGGCACACCCCATTCTCTCCCCGGCTGTGCACACAACAAGGGCAAGCAGCGAGCGTTGGCTCTGGTCTAGCGTGGGCAACAGACGCAGTCACAGTGTGTAGAAAAGCTGGGCCGCCTGGCGCCGCGCGCTCCTAGGGCCTACAGAGAGGAGCGATGAAGGAGGAGCGGTGGTTA
The DNA here is from genome assembly GCA_030248085.1 of Paralinhomoeus sp. GSCO2_6. Classification (NCBI taxonomy): domain Eukaryota; kingdom Metazoa; phylum Nematoda; class Chromadorea; order Monhysterida; family Linhomoeidae; genus Paralinhomoeus; species Paralinhomoeus sp. GSCO2_6. Next base: position 24,067 of record JASAMY010000795.1, read on the forward strand.
GGGCGGCTCCGCAGTCCGCACACAAGAGAGTGTGTGCGCATTCAAGGGAACAAGAAAGGAATAATCAAGGGAAACCTAGCAAAGGATGTCGAAGCTGGGTTGAGAATGAAAGGCAGCACCGAACCGGCGATCTTTCATAACCAACAAGCACCGACCCAACTTCGTTTTCTCTCCAACTCGGTTCAGAGAAAATATTCAAACAGAATCTCCAGGCAAGCACCGACCCAACTTCGTTTTCTCTCCAACTCGGTTCAGAGAAAATATCCAAACAGAATCTGCAAGCAACCACCGACCCAACTTCGTTTTCTCTCCAACTCGGTTCAGAGAAGAGGTTCAAAAGGAACCCGGAAATCCCGATTTACCCACCACCTAGGTACCTTCGGAAGATTTGGCCAATTTACTATGATGTTGTCGTGTTGTTGACCATGTTGTCATGAGTGTTGACCACCATTTTTAATAAAGGTGGATGATGAAGCGAAGATTTGTCATGTCTACGCACAGCGCATCGTGAAATAGGTATGCTAGCGAGAAAAGTAGTGTTGGGCGCAAAATTTCATAATGGCGATCATGTCGAATCACTCAAACAATCCCACTGATCAGGCACATCATGCTCAAGCGCGTTAACATTTTTCCCAGGCAGCGTGGATCATACCCAAATAACACTGATTATGCGCAATCACACTGATCAGATCACTTATCGCCCAAATCACTCAGATCACTAATCGCTGCAACTCAGATCACATTATAATTAAATAAAATTAACTGCAATTAAATATAATAATAAAAAAAATTCCCCGGTTAGGTTCAAATTTGTGCGCTACCATAACCCACGACGCAAAAACGCACAAATCAACTTTCCCGCGGTTTGGTTCAAATTTGCGCGTTAGCATAACCTACAGTAACCCCCAAAACACGCAAAACACAAAACACGCAAAATGGCGCAAATTTGAAAAACCCCACAAGTCGCCCCACTGTACACTACTACAATGCTAAGCATGATCATGGTGCAGTGCACTATTTCATAGGCTGAATCAGCTATGTATGAGACAAGCTCAAAATGAGGACGGATGGGACCAAAATTTCCTTCCACAGGAGTTTTTGACAGAACCCACGTCGCATCATACTTTACTCGGATGTCAGCACTCGGACTCGGACTCGGCGAACGGGTCCATGGCCGCCTCCCATCGGGCGGCCTCGTCCTGACAATGGTCTACACGCCACTGCAGATCCTTCAGGTGACGCGGTGGCAGCGTGTCGGGTCCGGGCGGCCGTTTGGGTTGGCCGCGTCCGCGTCCGAGGCCAGGCGCGGCCAAGTAAGGCGGCGGCGGCGCCATCCCGGGCGCCACCGTCCAGCCGTTGCTCCATGGCTGCCCCGAGGCGGGCGTCGGCATCAGGGGGCGCGGCGCTCGTCCGACCGGCTGCGCGGGGCCGGCGTGGTCGGCAATGCCCAAGGCATCCACGGCCTACAAGACCAATTTGGTGTAATATAACCCACATATTATCATTTCGATGGTATTTGTCACACCAACCTTCCGCGCGGCCCGTGCCACATCGATCTCCTTGGGGGGCGGAGGAAGAGGCGGAGTCGTCAAGGCCGCCTCGACACACTGCAAGACATAATTGGTATAGTATAAACTGCACATATTACCATCGATAGTATGTATCGAACCAACCCTCCGCACGGCTTCTGCAACATTGAGCGACGCGTTGCCCCGAGGCGGCGGCCGCGATGGTGGGGTGACGAGGGAGCGTGACGCCCCACCCGTCCACGTCCAGGCTCGGGGAAGAGCCGATGCTCGAGACCGTGGACGACTGGTCGTCGTCGTCGATTTCCTCCAGTCCCTCGTGGGACATGACCGACCATTCGTCAGGGGACGTTGACGACATCGCTTTTTTTTTCTTTTTGCTTTCGACTTCTTTTGCTTCTAGACTTGCCCCAGATCCGACTGATTGCCGATTCGTCGGGGGGGGGGGGAAATGGACGAGCTCGATCTAGCCACGCCTCCTGGTGCGAGGGGTCGTATTTCCAAGGGCGTCCTCCCCGACCATATTGTCGGCTTAGGCAAGTAGATGTAGCGGCGGGCGGGAAGGGGAGAGAGTCTCTTTCTCCTCGAGGAGTTTGGCAAGCACAGCTGTTTCCTTTTCCCGTTCCATCTCCCGCAGACACCGATCGTCGATGAACGTAGCGGCGGGCGGAAGGGGAGAGAGTCTCTTTCTCCTCAAGGAGTTCGGCAAGCACAGCCGTTTCCTTTTTCTGTTCCATCTCCCGCAGACACCGATACACAAATGAGCGACGACGGGGATGCCGTATACCCAACACTCTTGCCGCCAGTCTCGGCACAGTTCTATATATACAGCGTGCGGCAGGGTTACCCCGCCAACTTTAAAAATTAATAACTCATGCTAGGAAGCGAATTTTTTTATGCGGTTTGTTGCATTCGAACGACAATTCGATGGCAATTTTTATGAGATTATTTTTAATATGACAGTGAACGAGACCCATAAAAGAAAATAGTATTTCTGCGCAGTTTGATTTTTAAGCAACTTTTGTCACTTTTGGTAGCAATCCAATTCGAAAGTCAAAAGACAGAACCAAAAATGGGAGGTTTTTCTTCAAAGGAGCTTGCTAAACTGGCTATTTGGTATGACATAAATCGAAGCGTCTCTCAAACCCAACGAAAGTTTCGGACGGAATTTCGCGACATCCTTGATCTTGAAAGACTTGATCAAAGGTTGCCACAAAAGACTGCTGGAGCGAGGCACTGTGCTCAAATGAAAGAGTAGGCCGCCTGTCGGCGACGTGCGCTCTGTGCGCACTCAGTCCACCGAGGAAAGAGTCAAGGCGGCGTTTATACAAAGCTCCCAGAAGTCGACTCGACTGGCAACACCGAACTGGGGCTTTCGTCATATCTTTCGGGGGGGGGGGGGGCGTTGGAAAAAATAGTGGGGGCCCCAAAGACGCCCCCCCCCAGTTAAAGGTATGTAAAATACCCGTTTCCCCACAGAGTGAATTTATATGTTTACGAATAGTGTACTTACATTGAAAATTCAGATGTAATTTCAATTATACCACATCGACAACAAAGCTGCCGACAACTGCTGCAAAGACGACAGAAAGCACGTCTGGTTCGAGGTTGAAAGAGTGGATAGCGATGGCCGCGTTGTTGTTGCTGGTGATGCTTCTTCTCGTGCTTTTCATCTATTTTGGAAAAAAAATTGGTATTTTCAAATTTTTTTCCAAGAACTGATTTTTTATTAAAAAAATATAAAAAAACAGAATTTTTTTTAATTGTGCAACCCTGTTTGTGGTTACGACTCTTTATGTCCACCTTTCCCGATCGTACTCATGGCGTGAAAAGTGTCTGCCTCGTCGCTTGCGGTGATGGTTACCAACACTAATTTCGTAAGCACGATACTTTAATGGACGACTTCATACACCCCGCCAACATTTCACCCAACACGGCACGCGCACAAAGAGATGCGGCACAAAAATCATTGCATTGGCGCAAATCATCGCGTCACACAAACCGAGTGCGTCCACAAACGGTGCGCAGCGCATGTACATTCTTACCACATCTACTGTACGCACATGTATAGGTTGATCTACAAAAAAAATGCAGTTCTTGAACTGAACTTCAATGGTTTTCAATCGGGGTCAGCGCTTTTCGCTTCCTCGTCAGTAGCTTTTTCCGAAGAGGTAACTCGCCAGCTTCATTGAGCCAGCTGAATAAAAAATTATTGATTTTCGTCTGTCCTGAATCATTTCTCATAAAATAATATTGTATGGGTGATTGTGAATGCTCAGCAGTGTGTGTCGTGAATAATACTTGCCCTTCATCGATTTCTCTTTCGTGTGCGTCCAATGCACAAAGCTTCAAAAAGGGCGTTCGATCCGCTCGTCGAAGCTCACCGCTTTCTTCCAGCAGAATTTCCTCTGCAATCCCTTTCTTCGCAAAAGCTAATTCCCCCCAATCCCATCCGCGAAATGGAACCCTGAATCGAGTGTGCGTGCGTGCGTGCCGGTGCGTCGTGCGTGCGTGCGTGACGTGTGTGCGCGTGCGTGCTTTTACGCGCGCGCGCGTGTGTGTGTGTGTGTGTGTGTGTGTGCGTGCGTGCGGATGGAAGTTTTTTAGAGAACCATAGGTGGTCAGTATAAGTCCATAGGCGCCATCGCAGCTATCAGAAACGTCGGCTGTTTCAATGCACTATACGCCCTAGCCAAAAACACATGGTCCGCACACATGTGCAGCTCCCGTGCACAGCGCCTGCGATAATTGCCACCCTAGGCAGGCAGGCGCCGCACAGTGTGGAATAGTAGACGGCCGGCCGGTTGCTGAGGAACAGGCGGACAACGCACGCACCCACTGGCTCGTCTTTATCGATCGTGAAAACTGGCACACCCCATTCTCTCCCCGGCTGTGCACACAACAAGGGCAAGCAGCGAGCGTTGGCTCTGGTCTAGCGTGGGCAACAGACGCAGTCACAGTGTGTAGAAAAGCTGGGCCGCCTGGCGCCGCGCGCTCCTAGGGCCTACAGAGAGGAGCGATGAAGGAGGAGCGGTGGTTAGGGCGGCTCCGCAGTCCGCACACAAGAGAGTGTGTGCGCATTCAAGGGAACAAGAAAGGAATAATCAAGGGAAACCTAGCAAAGGATGTCGAAGCTGGGTTGAGAATGAAAGGCAGCACCGAACCGGCGATCTTTCATAACCAACAAGCACCGACCCAACTTCGTTTTCTCTCCAACTCGGTTCAGAGAAAATATTCAAACAGAATCTCCAGGCAAGCACCGACCCAACTTCGTTTTCTCTCCAACTCGGTTCAGAGAAAATATCCAAACAGAATCTGCAAGCAACCACCGACCCAACTTCGTTTTCTCTCCAACTCGGTTCAGAGAAGAGGTTCAAAAGGAACCCGGAAATCCCGATTTACCCACCACCTAGGTACCTTTGGAAGATTTGGCCAATTTACTATGATGTTGTCGTGTTGTTGACCATGTTGTCATGAGTGTTGACCACCATTTTTAATAAAGGTGGATGATGAAGCGAAGATTTGTCATGTCTACGCACAGCGCATCGTGAAATAGGTATGCTAGCGAGAAAAGTAGTGTTGGGCGCAAAATTTCATAATGGCGATCATGTCGAATCACTCAAACAATCCCACTGATCAGGCACATCATGCTCAAGCGCGTTAACATTTTTCCCAGGCAGCGTGGATCATACCCAAATAACACTGATTATGCGCAATCACACTGATCAGATCACTTATCGCCCAAATCACTCAGATCACTAATCGCTGCAACTCAGATCACATTATAATTAAATAAAATTAACTGCAATTAAATATAATAATAAAAAAAATTCCCCGGTTAGGTTCAAATTTGTGCGCTACCATAACCCACGACGCAAAAACGCACAAATCAACTTTCCCGTGGTTTGGTTCAAATTTGCGCGTTAGCATAACCTACAGTAACCCCCAAAACACGCAAAACACAAAACACGCAAAATGGCGCAAATTTGAAAAACCCCACAAGTCGCCCCACTGTACACTACTACAATGCTAAGCATGATCATGGTGCAGTGCACTATTTCATAGGCTGAATCAGCTATGTATGAGACAAGCTCAAAATGAGGACGGATGGGACCAAAATTTCCTTCCACAGGAGTTTTTGACAGAACCCACGTCGCATCATACTTTACTCGGATGTCAGCACTCGGACTCGGACTCGGCGAACGGGTCCATGGCCGCCTCCCATCGGGCGGCCTCGTCCTGACAATGGTCTACACGCCACTGCAGATCCTTCAGGTGACGCGGTGGCAGCGTGTCGGGTCCGGGCGGCCGTTTGGGTTGGCCGCGTCCGCGTCCGAGGCCAGGCGCGGCCAAGTAAGGCGGCGGCGGCGCCATCCCGGGCGCCACCGTCCAGCCGTTGCTCCATGGCTGCCCCGAGGCGGGCGTCGGCATCAGGGGGCGCGGCGCTCGTCCGACCGGCTGCGCGGGGCCGGCGTGGTCGGCAATGCCCAAGGCATCCACGGCCTACAAGACCAATTTGGTGTAATATAACCCACATATTATCATTTCGATGGTATTTGTCACACCAACCTTCCGCGCGGCCCGTGCCACATCGATCTCCTTGGGGGGCGGAGGAAGAGGCGGAGTCGTCAAGGCCGCCTCGACACACTGCAAGACATAATTGGTATAGTATAAACTAGGGATGAGCATGGGCCTGAAGATCTCGGCCCAGCCCGGCCCACCAGATAGTCCGGCCCATCCCGGCCCAGCCCACGCGTCAAAAACCAGGCCCAGGCCCGGCCCGGCCCATCCAACTGCTCAAATTCCAGGCCCGGCCCGGCCCGGCCCATCCCAAGAAATAAGTACAGTGGTGCACTAAAATAAGTTGTACATGTACGTACGCCAGTTCGCGTTTTTTCACTACACATACACAGAGAATGGCGCTTCTGGCTTTACAGCTTCCAACCATTTTTTGGCCTCAAGATTGACCGTGTTTGTCAATTGAAGTTGGCCGCTCACAAAGGGTTTGTTGAGAAAAAAAAGGCGCTGCCCATGTCTGATGTATTATCTATCGTCGCCAAGCCAGTGATGTAGAGGCGGCGCCTGGAGGGCGCCGAGCTGGCAGTCGTCACGAGCGCCTTGCTCGCGATGGACGTGAGGCTGGGCTAGCGCCAGATGCTCATGCCTTTTAGTACTACGTCGTCGTCGTCGCTTCACGTCTGTTGTCTGCTCGTCTGTGCCTCACGGTCTAAGGGCCGTGACGACAACGAAAACGGCAACGGCGACGACGACGGCAACGTCGCGACCAACGCGCTAGATTAACAGTGAGACGACGCCGTCACGACGAACTTTTAGGCGCACTCGCGTCCTTAATGCCTCCTTTCTGCTGAATAGTCGCCGTTACTTACAATATGCATAACATACAATGTAGATTCCTATGTTTCAGCCAGGAACGTCCGGCCCGGCCCGGCCCGGCCCACACCCCCAAAACGCAGGCCCGGCCCGGCCCGGCCCACAGGATGGGCCTGGGATTCCGGCCCAGCCCGGCCCATGGGCCGGGCTGGGCCGGGCCGGGCCGGCCCAGCCCATGCTCATCCCTAGTATAAACTGCACATATTACCATCGATAGTATGTATCGAACCAACCCTCCGCACGGCTTCTGCAACATTGAGCGACGCGTTGCCCCGAGGCGGCGGCCGCGATGGTGGGGTGACGAGGGAGCGTGACGCCCCACCCGTCCACGTCCAGGCTCGGGGAAGAGCCGATGCTCGAGACCGTGGACGACTGGTCGTCGTCGTCGATTTCCTCCAGTCCCTCGTGGGACATGACCGACCATTCGTCAGGGGACGTTGACGACATCGCTTTTTTTTTCTTTTTGCTTTCGACTTCTTTTGCTTCTAGACTTGCCCCAGATCCGACTGATTGCCGATTCGTCGGGGGGGGGGGGGGGAATGGACGAGCTCGATCTAGCCACGCCTCCTGGTGCGAGGGGTCGTATTTCCAAGGGCGTCCTCCCCGACCATATTGTCGGCTTAGGCAAGTAGATGTAGCGGCGGGCGGGAAGGGGAGAGAGTCTCTTTCTCCTCGAGGAGTTTGGCAAGCACAGCTGTTTCCTTTTCCCGTTCCATCTCCCGCAGACACCGATCGTCGATGAACGTAGCGGCGGGCGGAAGGGGAGAGAGTCTCTTTCTCCTCAAGGAGTTCGGCAAGCACAGCCGTTTCCTTTTTCTGTTCCATCTCCCGCAGACACCGATACACAAATGAGCGACGACGGGGATGCCGTATACCCAACACTCTTGCCGCCAGTCTCGGCACAGTTCTATATATACAGCGTGCGGCAGGGTTACCCCGCCAACTTTAAAAATTAATAACTCATGCTAGGAAGCGAATTTTTTTATGCGGTTTGTTGCATTCGAACGACAATTCGATGGCAATTTTTATGAGATTATTTTTAATATGACAGTGAGCGAGACCCATAAAAGAAAATAGTATTTCTGCGCAGTTTGATTTTTAAGCAACTTTTGTCACTTTTGGTAGCAATCCAATTCGAAAGTCAAAAGACAGAACCAAAAATGGGAGGTTTTTCTTCAAAGGAGCTTGCTAAACTGGCTATTTGGTATGACATAAATCGAAGCGTCTCTCAAACCCAACGAAAGTTTCGGACGGAATTTCGCGACATCCTTGATCTTGAAAGACTTGATCAAAGGTTGCCACAAAAGACTGCTGGAGCGAGGCACTGTGCTCAAATGAAAGAGTAGGCCGCCTGTCGGCGACGTGCGCTCTGTGCGCACTCAGTCCACCGAGGAAAGAGTCAAGGCGGCGTTTATACAAAGCTCCCAGAAGTCGACTCGACTGGCAACACCGAACTGGGGCTTTCGGTCATATTGAACAGTTCAGTTGATCGATTTTGCTGATATTTCGACATAAAAAATTGCCATCGATTTGTCGTTCGAATGCAACAAACCGCATAAAAAAATTCGCTTCCTAGCATGAGTAATTAATTTTTAAAGTTGGCGGGGTAACCCTGCCGCTCCCTGTATATACATAGGTACATTTGGCGAACGGTTGAAGAATGTCAGTCAGCGCGAGCGAAATACGCGAGGGCGCGAGAGCGTACGCTGGCCAACAGATGACGATGCTAACGCTGCTCCGCGAGCTAGCACAACATTGCTTGTGTAGTATGCCGATAGTCGGCAGTTTGTTGTTCCGTAGGGACAGACGTTTCCAACTCGCCGTCGCTCGAGATTCCGAACACGGAACTGAAGTGTAACCTCGCTTGCGCCGATAAACTCTTTCATGCCATGCAAAGAATCCCCCAAATTATTGCAGCGATTGGGTAATGACGTGCAATAGAACATCTCACGCGAGGGGGAAATCACTGAAATTGCAGCACAAAATAGAGCCATGCCATCATTTGAGCGACAATATAGAATGCAGTGTCTAACTTCTTTGTACTACTTCATCGAACTACTTGTTTTTCAGTGGCTGTGGTGTGGGGCTGTGGCGTAGTCCGTAAGGCGTTGGATTCCTGACCGCGAGGGGTTCGATTCCTTACTGGGTGAAAACCACGGCAACCCCCTTGGGCAAGGGGCTTAAACCACTGCTCCGGTTTCTGGCTGTACCGTGGCTTTGGCCAAAAATCAGTGCCAGGTGGGGGCCCACCTTGCCTCGCGGCAGAACAACGCCCATTGTTATGTATACGGCGCCGCCCTGTGATCCTGCTGATTCAGTTAACGGCCATTGTGCTGTGTCAGGAGGTGGTTGTCGTCAAAAATGAAGTTAAAAAAAAGTTGAAAGGCAACTCAGACAGAAAATCGTGCAAAGTTTGTAGTAAAAATGCTTTTTTTAAGTGTGTTGTCAAAAAGTGTTGAAACAGTATTTGTATTACTTGTTTAACCTATCATTTTTTAATTAAAAAAGTCGAAGGACCTTTTGAACAGTTTTTTTTTAATTAAAAAGTATTTCGCAGACATACATTTTTAACATTTTTTTGTTTTTTAACTAGTAGTGGGACACCCAGTATTCCGCGCAACTTGAGCGCGCCCCTACTATCCTTCGCTGCACGGCTTCCAAGGCGGCTTCGGGAAGCAGCTAGCCGCGTCAAGAGAGCGGTGGCGACCCCTCCGCACAACGCTCTTCGTCTACGGTCGAGACCGGAGTCGCTCGAACTGGTCGGTCGTCGACGCGATGGATGGCGTCGAGCGGAGGACCGAGGCCGACGCCGACTGGTACGCACAACTTCTTTGCAGCTGGAAGTTTTGAGCAGGCGACAACCCACGGCCTTAGACATTTTTGTAGTGGTTGGATTGGCGCGTGTCGTGAATGTGCGTTAGCGCGTGCGCGAAAGCCTTATGCTACTCCTTTTGATCTGGAGCGCATTTTTCAAGAACGGCCCCTCCGTCTGTACACGAGAGCATACACATAGCGCGGACGAGGACGAATACGATTGCGCAGACTCAATAAAAAAAATTCTTGGAGAGGGGGTGTAAGCGAGGGGTGGCGCATAGAAACATGTACCGGTACTCGAGGTGTTGTAGCTCTCAACAAGCGATTCTGAATCTAGCCTATAGGCCTATAGGCACCCTTATGGGTCGTGGGTTCGATTTCCACCGCTGAAAATTTTTGCGTTTTTCGCAGGGTGTTTGCTCCGACATTCTCATACATACCAACTTTGACTCTCCGTTCCTCATTCTTCTCTCTAATAAACGCTTCTCAAGGCCGGAGGCTTGAGACTTACCACTCTCTACATTTACCTGCTGTTCAGGGTCTGCAGATGCGACCAACAGCACGCACACTGTAGCCACCAGTGATTTGGGGCCTGTTCAAAACGGAGACCCTCCCTATAAGGTGCAATTCCCAACAGCGGACTCGCAGCAGTGTGGCTGAGTTGGCTAAGGCGCTGGCCCGGATTGCTAGGCACCCGTATGGGTCGTGGATTCGATTCCCACCACTGCAAATTTTGCGTTCTTCGCAGGGTGTTTGCTCCGACATTCTCATATCAAATGGTGTAGCTTTATCAAAGCTCATCAAAGCTTCAGTTTTGTCCACATCGGAATTGTATGCAGTCATTATTCAAGCCATAACCTCTTGTCAGGCTGCTGCAAATTCATCCACAAATGGTAACTTTATCAAAGCACATCACATTTCTGCAGTTTCGTCAACTAATCGCGATTGTGCACATTTAGAGGTGGCGAGGCGTCTCTCTTGATGAGAAGAGGGCGGCTAGAAAAGGGCGGTGACGCAAATGTGACCTAATATCCAATAAGGAGATAGATCCCAAACAGCAGTTCTAAAAACGCTTTTAATTTAAATAAATCGGTTGAAAAAATTCCATAACAGGTGAATGCGTGAGAGCCCTTTATATGTACAGATTGGAACGGCGGTGGAATTGAAGTGCTTTCTCAAGGTACAGTACATATCTTTGCGAAATTGGTGAAATGAACTAAAGTTGGACGGAACTAAAGGTTGCCGAAATTCAGTCTACGCCCATAGTTCCCACTCTGTTACCGTCCACTCTACCAGCTCGCTTGTCAGGCAGAGCAGAATGTAATACAGGTGTTTTGAGGACAAGGCCACATCTTGCAATAGATGACGCAGCTGAGCAGTCCTCAATTTGGTGCCATTTGAGAAACGATGGTCTGGTCGCGCCCTATGATTACAGCCGTCTACCTGTTCCACGCATAGGTACATCTAAAATACTGACTCAATCGCACGCGCACGGCGAAGCAGCTATTATATATACACGTTGCTGCTATCGCTGCTGCTGGCGCAAGCAGCAGTGGCCCTTCGCTATGAAGACCGGGACTGTCACCAGCTCTCCGGCGTCAGGTACACGAGGTTCACGCACCTCGCTGACGTCGACCGCTCCGCCGTTCGTTGTGCCCAAGATGGAGACATGGCCACGACCAAGGGCAGCGCTTTGCCTTCAAGTCAACAACAAATCAACACCATGGACAAAGGCAGCGCTCTGCTGACGACTATGTATGTATGTACCTTGCGAACACCCGAGCTGGGTGTCTCACTGCCGAAAAGGTCCACTCTGCACAGCAGAGTGGACTTCTTTAGATCTGCAGATCAAGTTTGAGAGAGAGAGCTTCAAGGGCATACCTGTTAAGGTGGGTTTACACTGCGTTATTTTCTGTTTGTACTAACAAAATTTGCATAAATGACACAAAATGAAAGATTGCAGTATATGCTTGCGCTTGTTGGACGCCAGAATATTGAAGAACATGCCAACATCGTCACAGCAGTTGTTATGTAATTCAAAAAAATTGAATGAGAAACGGTGTTAGTTAGTTTGTACGTTTTGTATGTTATTAAACGTCGAGTATTGGATGTTTAACATTGAGCTTTCCCTTTTGAGAAAGGAACGAGGAAAGTTGCAGATGGATGGCAAAAAGCCGGAGAAAGTGCGTGCTTTAATTTTTTTTGTCCACCCATTGTAAGTAATTATTTCTTGGGGATTTTTAGTGCCAAACGGTCTCGAAAAGTTTGCAACCAGAGGAAGGAGGAGCTGGTGAAGGAGCTGCAAACATATGTGCAGTCGGGAAGCGGGATAGCTGAGTTTTGTATCACAGTAACAGAAGTTTGTTGGGTTAAAAGTGCGGCCCTAGTTTCCAAAATTTTTAGATAACGATGTGGTCAGCTGCGGAACACCCCTGGGAGTCACGTCCCGTTCTTACTTTTTGAACTTAGGTAGGTACTTCTAAATTTTTCGAGATATTTCAACTTGAACCTCCAAAATGTGAGCAACCGTTCTACCGTAATTTTGTTTTGAATTGCTTATGTGGTGCGTCACGCGTACATTTTGTGTTGGGTGTGTGGCGTATGGTGGCCTCGCCACACCAAGATAGCAACGCGAGAAAATGTTTCGAAGGTCGCGTTATGTCTAAAAGCGCGAGTCAGGAAATTGGCGGACAGCAACTACAGGAGGCACAGTGGGTACAGTACGCTGCCGAATAGTACGCTCTGTGTCACAAACGTGTTTCTTAAAGATGTCGGCATTATCGTTTGAACAATGCGCTGCCGAACGTTGGCATCAATTATTCGACTAGCTCCGACTACATATATCTATATTACTAAAGCACAATGTCTGTGTGCAACGCGACCCCAAGCGTTGTGCTGCTTGGATTGAGTTGATTCTTTTTGCTACAGCGTCGGGTGTTGCCTGTGATAGCTGAAAAATAGCCAACTCCAAAATTATTTTGAATTTGCGCCATACAGTAACCCATAGCTATGACATTTCATGTGGGAATTCAGTGTCAAAACTGCTTGGGACATATGTAATCGACCTCGCTGATCACGAATATCACATTCGTTTTCCAATGCGATACCGTAATCACGAGATACGGCTTATTGAATATGCAAATTGCGTTGGATCAAATGTTAGTATTCAGTGTCAAATCTGCTTGGGACATATGTAATTGACAGTGCTGATCACGAATATCACATCCGTTTTCCAATGTGATAGCGTAATCGCAAGAAACGGCACAATTTCTGCATACTTCTGACTTACCAGAAGTGTTTAGAGAGCAGTTGCACATAGATCAACGGTGTAGTGCTATATGGTGTAGAGATTGCTACTCAGGAGGTCCTGGGATCAAAACGTCTCCCATCGGTACTTGTTACTATTGTGCTCATTACTTTTTTGTTTTGCAGGTGTTCATGCTATAAAAACTTGTTACCAAAGCACATTCTCTGTTTGTCTACAACTCTGTGCAGAGAGTTAGTTGTTCTGGATGGATTGAGCTGAAATTGTGTGTGTGTGTGTGTGTGTGTGTGTGTGTGTGTGTGTGTGTGTGTGTACCTTGCTTCACACACTGCATCATCACAATAAGAGTGAAATTATCATAGCTACCACAATCCGTGAGATATGCAAATTGCGCATACCTACATGTTTTATCAAATTTGAGAATTCAGTGTCAAATCTGCCTGGCATATGTAATTGACCATGTCGATCACGAATCTCACATTCATTTTCCAATGTGATACTGCAATCACATGACACATTGAAGTTGATATGATGCAATACAATATGATTGATATGATATGCGTTGTGCTGGATGGTTTGGGCAAGTGTAAGCAACCATGCTGATCAAGAAAATAACCTCATAATTCAAGCAAATAGTAAGCTATTCCCAAAGTAAAACCAATTATTTGGACCTGCCATAATTAGCCCAGTACAATTACAATGTAGCTGCCTCCTATAGGCCAATTTGAAAAATTAGCCCCAAGGTGGCTAATTAAGGGTTATGGTGTGTCTGCTCAAGATGGTATAGTGCCATTTTGGGCTACAAACAGTTGTTGCGTCAGCGTCCACTGTGTCCACTGCATCTGATGAACATTTTCATAATTTTAGGCTTTGCTTAGGCTTAGTCCAGGCTTATGCTTAGGCATATGTTTATGCTCAGGCTTAGGCTTCACTTAGGCTTAGGCTTCACATTTTTGGATGCAGTTGACACGATCGCACAATTGCGTTTTGCCCAAATTAGTACAATTGAAGGATACCGGTATGTAATTCCTGAATAAAGAGTTACACCAAAAAAGGTGGAACGTTTTCCTGTATTGCAGAAGTGCATTGGTTGCACTGGTTGACTTCCTTTGGCTTTTGCTGCAGCACTTTACAGATTCGTCATTGTTGCTTTTCAACTGAGCATTCGCAGCACGATTTTATGACACATTGTATTGATGATGAGTCATCACTGAGAACATGAAAATATTGATATTGAACCACTTTGGAGCACTTTGCAAGCAGGAGTCCTGAGTTGAAGCGGCTAGTTTTGTTACGCGCACGCACTGATCGAGCGCTTCAGCATTAGGAGAGTCGATTTCAGCTAAAAAAGCTGTTTGGATGGCGTCAGGCATCTAAAAGCACTAGCGGATCCAGACGGCGGGGAGAGGGGGTTCTCCCCCTCCTGTCACTGTCAGCTCAGATTTGGGGGGAAGGAGGGGGAGAGATCAGGGGAGAAGCGGGAAGAAGGGCGAGCACAAGGGAGAAATAGGCAGATTTCCACGTTTTCCTTAGATTTAGGCACTGAAAAGCGCAAAATTTTAGCCTGCGTCGCTGTGGTTCTCTTTCCAACTCACGTTTGATTCGAAAGGGAGCTACAAAATCTTGTCATTTTTGTCTATTTCATAGTAGTGTAGTTTGTGCGTTGAAAAAAAATTGGCCTTCTCCCCCTCTGTCAGAAAATCCTGGATCCGCCAGTGTCTAAAAGGCAAGAGCACTGCCTTGTTTCCAACGTACCTATTTATTCCAATATATTTTCAAACGAGCACATGGAGACCGAAAAATTACAAACCACTTCTTAGTTGCAGTTCTGCACTATATGCCACACAACTAACTGCAGGGTGTGACAAAGTCACGTTACACGTTTGAACGGTAGTATCTCAGGCGGCTGTTGGTCAATAGTTTTCCGGTTTTCTGGACGTTTATATCACTTTTCAACTTAAATTTGTGCTTTTGAAAATTTAAATGTAGCTCATGCAATCGCCAGCAAATTTTAATTTTACTCGCTGACGTAAAAAAACACTATCCGAGGCATGCACAGCAAGAAAACAATTTGGATGTTGTCTGTGGGCCTCAGTCGCACACTGTAATAATGTGATCAGTGGCCCCTTTTGCAGGAATGATAAATGTCCCATATTCTCCAGTTGTTGTGCAAATGATATGTACGCAGCTTCAATTTTTCACTGTTCCAAACCACAAGATAAAGCTCAGAGGGTTCTTAGGTCGACCAAACACCCACCCCTGCAAGTGTGGCCTGAACGTTCTATGCGACCCCAACAATCCAGCTCTGACAAATATCACCAACACCGACAAGTATCGCTCGCTTAGCGCACAGACATCGTCGTCAGTTTAGTCCACCCGCGAGTCGACACTCCTCCCCTGGAACCCTTGCTCTCTCCGGGTGGGGCCGCAAGCGATGGCAGGATGTCAATCGACGGTTTGCAGCGTCTCTCTCTTGTCGCTAGGCTAGCAACTACCTAGCCGTCTGCGTTATTTCCCGCAAAAGCCCCCGAGGAGCTTGTCACCTTGTCAACAAAAATTTAAATACCGATTTTTTTATGTATGTATTATGTAGGGTGGCGGCTTGATGTACAGTGCCTGCCACAGTTCCGACAAGTCTTGCTGCTATCGGGGCGTGAATTCGCCTCCTACAAAGTGGCGTGGAACTCGCTGCTCTGCACACCATGAGCCTTTGCGTGTCAAATGCTCTTTTATGCAGCAGTCCTTTGTATCTAAAAGTATGTTCAAGTCCGTATCGGGAGTTAGGTATTACTTTGTCGTATGCATTACTGCATTAGTACATAGGTATACTCTTAAGTGTCGTTTTGCATGTACACTGGTGTGCATGTGTGCATATATGTTCTTGCAAGTGCACTGCGTGACTGACTGTCGAACAAACCGTTATGAGTGCATCTTTGGTTGGACTGGATTAAGGTCGTACCAGCTACAGAACACTTACTGGCATTTTGTGCTGCAGGAGGCAGCGCATTGAGCGTGCCACTGATGCGGTCGACCGCTTCTCCCTTCAGCTGCACGAGACAGAGCAACAGCGCATTGCAGTAGCACGATACGCCATCAGGGTTTCCAAAGGGAACCACAGTCTCTTGTGATGCATTTTGCAAGGCATGCAATCATAGAACGCAGAATCATAGAATCATAATTGCCGATGGGTTCCTCATGTGAATGTCGTCCTCGTCTGGTGAATCAGAATGCGACGAGTGACGAAGCGGATGACGCGCTTGCGACATTCCGGGGTTCTCTGCTACAAGACCATCTGGCGAACCAACACCAGCACGTCCAAGAGACTCGAGAGGGTGCTGATTGAGCACTTTTCACGATGTTCTTGTGCGCTGAAACAGTCCGCCAGCCTTCCAGCATCTGGCTTGATCCAGTCAATCCACGAGCCACCGGCCGCAGATGCCACCACCGTCATCGCCACGCCAAAAAAGCAACTTTCGACATCTTGGAAAGAAATGTAAAAGTAAATGAACAAGAAAACCAGATTGACTGCACTATGGGCAGGTGTCCATACAGCGGGCGGCATCTGGGAAGTTATCCTACTCTGGAAGTCATCTCACAGTTGGGGGGAAATCTTTTTTACTCAGGGTAACGAGGGTGACAATTATCACCCCATGCAAAACATGCAACAGATCAAAAGGGGGAGAGACGCGCCCTCCCACTGCGCCTCCAGGGCATAGTCGTGGCGGTTGATCCTCCACTGTCCTGACAGGGACGCTGAACGCATGCGCTGCCCAGTCACTTCGTACACGCATTGAGTGCGTGCGTAGTACGTACTACGTACACACATTGTGTTGTGTATGGGATATGTGCATGGGATAGGTAGAGAGTGCGATATGGAAGGGCAGAGCGACGGTTAGATAGATGGAGGCGCCGTGGGAGGTCGCGTCTCTCTCACACATTCGTTCGTCCTACTCTTTGTTTTGCAAGCGGTGGTCATTTGGCAAGCACTTGGTGTAACAATTGCCAACAGGCTTCTGACCCGGACTGTTGGGTAGCGTGGCTCTGATACTGATGCGCGGCTTGAGACCGCGGGAAGGACTCTGCAATGGTGCAAACAAAGCTCGTGCTTATCAAAGCGACTCAGCGACTGTTGCAGTGCAAAATTGGAACCGCTTCGTACGGCTTGAATGACTGCACGAACGGTTCATTGATCGATGTCAGCTCAGTATGCATCTCCTGTTCATAACTAAGATGTGCGTGGGACCCATGCATACCTGCACATGGGGGGTGCGGGTTGGCTCGGTTGGGACGATAGATGTTGAATTTATTTTTAAATTAAAAGACCTTTTAAAAATCTTGTTGAAGCCAACGTAGAGCCAAACGCGGGAACGCACTGGCATTTTAACGACATGGGCTTCCGTCACGGTCAGCTCTTTGGAGCTCTCTGATGACGGATGGCATGTTTGTTGGGGTGCGCTTTGAAAATCTTTAAATTGACTTGCCCCTGGGGCACTATTGGAGGGGAGCTTCTATTGGAGGATTTACGGTAGTCGGTTCCCCGCGACGGCAGCGGCCTGCCGCAGACGCCCGCAGGAGCGTTCCTGCGCGAGCTGCGGGAGGGAGGGAGGGCCACCGTCACCCATCTTCTGGCGATGGGCCTGAAAGTGCCCTCCTACGGGGGAATCCTAACCTGTCCAGTACTTAAAGAATAAGGTAAAATAAAAACAAAATAAAAAAAAAACAAAAAAAACAAAAAAAAAAATAAAAAAAAAACACATAATAAAAGGTACGAGTGAGTAGAACCGCTCTTATGTATCAAGCTGTACACTACCGTCTTTTTTTCCATTTCAAGTAACCGGCTCCCTTCCGGTCGCGGGGACTCGCTGAGAGGCGCCGGCGACGCCTGCGCTCAGCGGTGTTTCATCGACCTCAACGGCAAGATTCGGCCCATGTCCCACTGGTCGCTGGACGCGAGCGGCAACGCTAGCCCTACATTGGAGGAGAGCGAAGCGTTCGTGTTCGTTGGTAAGTGTAATCTGCCGTGGTCACGCACACGCTTGTGTGCAGCTCGCTACATATACATTGCTTGCTGGTTCAGGGTCGGACTCTGGCGTGAACGAGTCTGTGCTGAAAGCGCAGACGCACATGTTGGCGGGCCACGCTTACCGTCTCAAAGTCAAGCGTGACCGCAAACGCCGTCAGTACGACGACGCGATGCGTCGGCGGTGTCGGAAAGACAGGGACAGTGTGGCGCACAGACTGGTACAGACAGAGAGGCAGTACCGCCGCGCCCTGTTTTGTGCGTTGGCTTCTTTGCAAGTTGATTGCTGCGTCCGTTGAAGAACGATTGCGTTCATGCAGTCCGGCCTGCATATTTGTTCTGACGTACAATGTATTGTAGTCATTCTCCACTGCCCTTTATTGCCACTGCGTCAAAGTTGGGGTGGGCAACAGCCGACGTCGTCGGTGCGGTGGTGTAGTGTAGAGTTAAACATGACACTGGACTGACAGTGATGACACTTACCGTCTCACAAGTATCGCTGGCAATGACAATTATCGTGCTGAGAGGCAGTACAGTATGTACGTTAGATGCTTTGTAGAATGCACGATGGCGCCGAGCTGGCGCATAGGCTGCCCTTTAGTCAGCCGGCTCTTGCGCATGCGCACGCATGATTGCGCGAGCGGAAATTGGTGTTTTGCGATAGTAGCGTGCGCGAGCAGCTAGGCTAGGCCGCTCGTCAGTTGAGTTGGGTTGGGACGCGTTTCTGTTTCCTAACCGCGGCACGAATGCGTGCGCGACGGAAATTGCGTTCGTAAGCGGGAGCGATCAAGCGGCTCGCCAGAACGCCGCGCGGTTTGATTTTCCCAATCGTCATCTGCAAGGAGAGCGCCGGCGCCGACTGAAGCCCGGGACTTACCGCCGTCGTACCACTACTGCTACTGTCGACTACCAGGACCGGGACATCATGGGAGAGCTGCCGCCGCAGCGCAACTTGATGTAATGAGAACGCTGGGCGCCGACGTTTACGGTACTATGGGCCGTTGTTTGCCCCTGTTTGAGGCGCTCTGTGATAATTGTTGTGGCCAGCGTAAATGTCATCACCGTCAGTCCACTGTCATGTTTCACTCTACAAGTCAACTCAGCCAGAGCGGTACATCGCAATGTACATGAAGAAATGCGGTGGGAGAGAGACGCGTAATTGCGCTGAAGAGGAGAAAAGCTGGCTGACAGACATCGGCTGGGCTAGAATGCGCTCAGGATTAATTATGGGGTTTGCAGCACGTTGTAATGGCAATGTTGTTATTGTTATGTTGTTGTTACGGTATGGTATACAAAAAATCCCAAAAATGCTGCAGCACGTACAGAATAGGTGACATTTGGACTGAGTCGTCGAACGAGAAAAGGAATGGCGAGTCTGGACAGTATACTGTTGTTGGCGTTGGTCCTTGCGACTGCCTTGTTGTAGGTTCGCTCGCCGCAACTTCATCTCCACAAACGTTCTTCTTAAGAACAACTCCTTGGTCGGCTCCTTGGTCAGCAGTGTGGTGGTCACCACGGTAGCGTGTTCTGTGACGCATTTTCTAATCAAGTATGTACGCACAAACCATGCGCATAGCCGATAATAGTCCACTTACCGATCTTCGAATTCGCCTACAGCTTGTTGGGGTTTAAAAACTCGCAGAAGGCCGTCGCTGCCATGACGGCCGCGATGGCCGTCAAGACGGCGGCGATTATTATGCGCGGCATTCTGCGCTATTGACGAAAGTCGCGACGCTAGTGGTGCGTCTGACGTACAATGTAGTCATTCGCCTCAACGATTTGCCACTGCCTCAATAGTAAACTGCTAGCGCGCTTGCCTCGTCGCGACTCGCGACGCTAGTGGTGCGACCTACTCGCCGCTTCGCGGCTCGCCTCCCTTAAGTTCGCCGCTTGCGCTGCTCGTCTCAAGTAAGAAAGTGTCAGGTGGATGGATATGTGAGAGTGGATGTCTTCCCTTGCCTCTGTCTGTAGGTGTGGTGGATGGATATGTGAGAGTGAGATGTCTTGCGTTTCAGCATCTGCGTGCATGTGCGCGTGCATAGTCGTGCGATTACCTTGATGTCACGGTGCACCTTGATAACTGCAGCCTAAGCACTACAGTATGCAATAAAACCGATGATTACACTTTCAAAATCATGCGATTTTTTAAAAGCTCGAGCGATGTACCCATGAACATGCCTTATGGTGTACTCAGAGGTCAGGTTACACGCACAATTTGACTGACTAGAGATGAATCAGACTTTATTAGACGAGTACAATGCATCATCGATGAGTACAAACACAATGGTTTTGAAGAAAATAATTGCAATTGCAATTGCAGAAAGTACCACACAAAATTTGAATCGCAGTCGAGCGACTTCGCAGTCATACATCAGTACAGTCATACATTTGAATCCCACTCTCTTACCCACTATATCGGCCCTGGAGAGAACCTCGGCCGCGCCACGCTGGAGCGATCGCGCAAACGGCAGCCTACCGCCCCAGTCTCGGCTGGGCAGGGGTTTACACAGCGCGAGCGCCGCTCATCGTGTACTATTTGTCTGTCAGCGTAATAGTTGTCTTCAATGTGATATTTGTCTATCACGAGTGTCCACGATATCACGAGTGATCAAAAGCGTGTCTTCGATGCCTCTCATTACAGTCACCCCACCCCCCCGCCCCCCTTTGGTTGGAAGTATAATGTCATATAATGTAATGTCATGCGGCAGATTTGTGAACAACGTCGCAAAGTCTGCCGTTACCAGATCCCTGATATTTTTCCTCCTATGTAAATCTTGAATGATGTTGTTGTTGAGTACTGAGCTCCTTGAACTTACAAACGTCTGAAAAACTTTAGTTCCAGATATTCGCGTTCTGGCCTGATGATTAGCCCATGACCAGCGGATGAAACAGCATTCACTCTGTGAATGATGACAGGCTGTTGGTTCAGAGCAATAGATTTGCTGCATAGCAGCACCAACAAACATACTGGAAGCTGTATACTCATCTCAGTTCACTTTTCACCTGCGCTGCATTAAAGCCGTTAGGGTTCCATTGACAGCAGTCCTTATCTGTGCTACTCAAACAACGAACAAAGAGCCACCGTGTTCACAGCCACTCTTCGCAAAGAACGCACAGGAATGCACACCAGTCGCGCGAATGTGCACACAGACTACACTGTAAACAGTTTATCTTGTCTGTGCCCCCTCCACTAAACCTGGAAAAACGAAGCACAGCGGTAATTCTAGCAACTAGCAATGTGCCTGACGTCTTGGGAATAGCTTGTGCTCAGACAAACACTAATCCATTTCTTATTGAATGATGTCAAGCCATGCATTGGCACACTGTTTGACAATGTACCATTATTTACAGAGTAAAGTCAGTCAGTCTCACTGTGCTCAGACTAATGGTAATCTGTTTCTCATTGAATGATGTCAAGCCATGCATTGGTGGACTGTTTGACAATGGATCATGATTTACAGAGTAAAGTCAGTCTCACTGTGCTCCACTGGCGGATCCAGGATTTTCTGACAGGGGGGGGCAAGCTCAAAATTTTTTTTCGGCTTAAATTTCAATTGGAGAGCTATATTTCGCGTGTTTTGGCGCCGCAGCCCACTTTTCGCATATTTTTCAACACTTACAAAACAGACAGTGGCGCTACAAAACACACATTTTGCATTTTTGTAGTTCTTCAAGTTGTTTTTAGTAGAACACGTGAGACATTTTGTTCAAATTTTCGAAATGCCGCAGGCGAAAATTTTCAATATTAACTGCCTCATTCCTTAGAATTTCAAGGGATTCAGCATGAGTTGTGGCCAAACAGTATGCACAAAAGCGTGCGCCGCAGGCGAAAATTTTGGTTTTCCAACCTACATCTGAGCATGATTTTATTGGGCGAAACAGTCATATTAGGTCAGCTTGCATCCCTTGCCCCCTTTACGTGCCTTACGTGCATCTCTACTTTGGATGGGTGAGCCGAACCAAAATACAGAGTCGAAACCTTAGTCTAAACGCTATTGTCCGTACACTACAGCGCCGCAGGCAAACATTTTCCGGTTATGAGTGTGTAAATCTATGGGAAATAGGCCAATATTAGTCCGATTCGTCCCTCTTCCCTCTCGTCTGGGCCCCTTCTGCCCCCTTTGCCTGCCCCCGCGACGATCTCTGCCCACCACGACTGCCCTCTGCCCCTTCTCTGCCCGCAGCGCCTGCCCCCGCGGCCCCCCGTTGCCGACCCCGACAGGTGGGGGCACGCCCCCCGCCCCCCCCCTTTGGATCCGCTAGTGCTGTGCTCAGACAAACACTAATCCATTTCTCATTGAATGATGTCAAGCCATGCATTGGCACACTGTTTGACAATGGACCATTATTTACAGAGTAAAGCCAGTCTCACTGTGCTCAGACAAACACTAATCCATTTCTCATTGAAGGTTGTCAAGCCATGCATTGGTACACTGTTTGACAATGGACCATTATTTGCAGAGTAAAGTCCATCTCACTGTGCTCAGACAAACACTAATCCATTTTTCATTGAATGATGTCAAGCCATGCATTGGCACACTGTTTGACAATGGCGCATTATTTACAGAGTAAAGTCAGTCTCACTGTGTTCAGACAAACACTAATCCATTTCTTTTTGAATGATGTCAAGCCATGCATTGGCACACTGTTTGACAATGGACCATTATTTATGGAGTAAAGTCAGTCTCACTGTGCTCAGACTAATGCTAATCTGCTTTGCACTAAATGATGTTAAGCCATCCATTGGCACACTCTTTGACAATGGACCATTATTTGCAGAGAAAAGTCCATCTCACTGTGCTCAGACAAACACTAATCCATTTCTCATTGAATGATGTCAAGCCATGCATTGGCACACTGTTTGACAATGTACCATTATTTACAGAGTAAAGTCAGTCTCACTGTGCTCAGACTAATGGTGCCTAGCAATGGGCGGAAGCCCGCCACCGACAGCGCCTGACAGCGCCGACAGCGGCACGCGCACACGCACGCGCGACCAGCACCGGCTGGGCTGTTGCGGAGGCAACAGCCCCGTCAACACGCCTAGCAGTCGCATGGGCCTTGCAGCAGACTTAGCAGCAGATCTACAAATCAAATTTCAAATGATATTCTGTCCACCTCCGTCAAGGAAGAAGTTACCATGGGGTCGTCATGTCTGCTGCTCCCCGTGAGGCTGCTGCACAAGCTGCTGCTCGCAAACAACACCCTCTCCTAGAAATGTTGATAATATAATAAAAGAATTAACAAAAATGGACATGTCAGGAGAAAAGAAGATTTATGCAAGTCACACACTGGCCCTGGATCGCTGCAAGCACGGCGCCTGCACTGCCTCGTCATCTCCTTCTCCTTCTCCTCCGCCTCCACCGCCGCCAGAGGAGGAGGAGGAGAAGGTTGTTGTTGTTGGATTTGGGGCGACGCTAGGAGGCCGTCAATGGCCCATGTAGCCTACCCATCTCCATGACGCCTTCCCGTCTACTGCCGTAATTAGCTGAATACTTTCGGAAGAACGCCATCTGTAATCTAGGGCAGCGATGGCACGAGAAAATCCATGGAAAGGGAAGTCCTCGATCTAGTGGCGCCATCAAGAATCGAACCCAGGACCTTGCGCGCAAGAGGCCGGTTTTTTTGCCACTAGGCCATTACGCTGCCCAGGAGGAGAAGGAGGCGGAGGAGAAGGAGTAGAGGCCTCGACCGGCGGAGGGGTGCGCGGCCCCTCTTCCACCTCCTCCTAAAAAAATGAAAGAAAAATATTCCAATAATAAAATATGACACACCACACTTACTGTGTCCACTGTGACCACCGACCACTGTGCAGGTGAGCCAACAGTGACACCCCCACCACCCCCACGTTGCCCGCCTGCAGGTAGGGGTCGAAACTGTAATGAAGGTTTGGAGTTGAACGAGGAGGAAATCTCGAGGGGAACGGAAAAGGGATAACCGCTGTTTGCGTCTGATGCCCGAGACGGACTCGCGGCAGAAGCGTCAGAGCCAGTCACGGAAGTGCCGCAGGGCGGGCGCGTCACCAGGGGCCTGGCGACAAGACGCCAGCGGCCTGAGAGCCGCTGACGCAAGAGCGGCGCCTCTAGGCGCGGCGCCAAGAGTCGCAGCGGCGCCCGTATGCACTGCGCCACGACCGGAATGGTGGTCGATCCGACAAATCCGCATCCACCCGGCACGGATGTTGTGGTGGACCAGTGATGCGGCAGCGCAAAGAGTCGCAGCGGTGCCACCATACGTTGCGCCATGGCCTGCATGGCTGAGCCGACAGCTCTACCTGCCGGCACGGTTGTCGTGGTGGACCAGGGTTGCAGTCCTCGGGGCACGCCGAACCGCTGCAGCTGCTGCTGCTGATACAGCGCGCAGAGCTGTGCACGAGCGAGCTCTGCGCGCTGCTGGATCGTGAGTTGACGGTGCTGCTGATTCATTGCGGCTTTTGTAGACAACTTGAGACGAGTGAAAGAAAGGTCTTGTGCGGCTATTGATGACAGTACTGGTGAATGAAGTGCTCCCTCTTCAGTAGCTGCTCGAAATGCTTGCCAAATAAATGAGCATATTGAAACATTGGAAGAAAAAAATTGAAATAAGAAATTTACCAAATTCAACCTCAAGTCTCAGCTTGCCTGCACTATAGTAGCCGAACTTGAGATGACCGCAAGAAAGGTCTTGTGATGCTTTTGATGACAGTACTGGTGTATGACGTGCTCCCTCTTCAGTAGCTGCTCAAAATTCTTGCCAACTAAATGAGCATATTGAAATATTGGAAAGATAACAAAACATTAAAAAAAAAATTACCAAATTCAGCGCCCAAAAGTCCGTTGCCTGTACCCTCGGTTTTCGTCCCGTCTCCACGATAATTTGCTCCATAGTCTCCACAACATGCGCGTCCACAACAACCAGCAGACCAACAATTCTGTTGCTTCTCAGGATGGAGGGCTGAAAAATAATAAATTTTTTGCCAAGTTTAAATGAAGCCACGTTTTCTACCATAAAAAAAGGCGACGTCCGCGTGCCACACCTCGTCCAGATGCTCGACCAGAAGTTACCACAGGGTCGTCTTGTCTGCTGGTTCCATTGAAGCTGTTGCTGCTCCATACAGACGCAATTCCCCAAACAAACTGAGAGAATTGATGCACAATAAACCAAATCTTATGGTTTGCAAGGTCGAGCAAAATCAAGCCTACGAAAACACTAACACTCACTAACAGAAAAGCAATTGAGTATGGGTCGACTGGGCAAATTGTATGATGTGGGACGCTGCAGGAAGCGTCGCTCTATAAGCGCCCCTTCAATCCTACCCCCACTCCTCACACGTATGCTGTGCAGGGGGCGACGCGTGTATGGCTCTGCGATAATTGCCACAATACATACTATAATGGTATAGTGTCTCACATTTCCGCGGCAAGCGTGGACTGCAGTGCTGTGCCTTCCGAACCCACGCTGAGTCGCTGAGAGCAGGGCTGCCCCATTGGGGGGGGGGGGAGGGTAGTGGTGTGCGCGTCGAGTGCGTGGGGCATCCGCACCATTGTGGCTGCACTCTGTAGTGGGACGCTCCTAGATAAGGCAAACATACAGCTGGGCGTGCAAGGGGGGTATTGAGGGAGTAGGAGGGAGAGTGGGCCGCATTTGTTGCTTTTTTTCATTTTACATCGTAAAATGACTCCACTATATGCACACTCCCTGCCACACCCCATATGCATGTAGGTCTCTTCTGGTGACTCTTCCACTGGTCATTCGTGGATAGAAGAATGAACATCTGCATCACCAAAATGAGTGCTGGGTCACTGGGCATCCATTGTCCAACATTGAATCAGGGTGTACGCGGCAGCGTACAACCCTAATATGTGAGCACTTCCTCAATGCGGTTTGTTGAATTTTCAGTCGCTTATAACTCTTGATTGCCTGAACGGATTGTGGCGAATGATAGCTCAAAAGAACCGCCTTCTAGACCGGAATCGAATGAGCCGTCCCGCGTTTTGGTAATCGAACGCGTTAAGACAAATTGTACAAAAATGAAGGAAGAGAGAGGGCGCGACCAGTAATTATCATTGTGAGAGAGTAAGACAAGTGGACAGGGTCGCGAAAATTCACTTTATTTACAAAAATGTTCCAAAAAGTGGTGTTTTTTTTTCATGTTCTGCACACACTTTTAGGGTCGCCACTCTGGAACGCTACTGTTGATTGGGACGAAACTTGGCGTGAGCACGTAGTATATGATGGCAATTTTGTGCCCCAAGGTAAATTTATCCAGGTGCTTCGGATCTATAGTTATGGCCGATTTGGTCATTTTTCGAAACAGTCGTTTTATTTTGGCCAAAACCTGACAAGAGTAAAAGTCGAAAAAAAGCCAAGTAAACCCCCAAATGTTTTTTGATTTTCGTGAACAGCTTTACAAAGAATGTCTGGGGCGCTTGCATGACATTTGAAATTCTAACCACATAATGAGATATTGGGTACCAAAATTTCGGCAAATCCGACCAAAAAAAGTTTGTCACCTATAGGCGCTTCAACCGTTCGTGACACCGCTGTGCTGTAATGGCAAAAGTTAATCGTACGGACTTGGAATAGGTTACTTTCGACAAATGGGAGCGCTCCGATGCCCGTGTCTCTGTCAGCCCTCTTCGAAAGGCCATTTTTTAGGTGTTTTGTTCCAAAAGTTTGTTAGCTATAGACGCTTCAACCGTTCGTCGCAGAGCTGTGCTGTAATGATGAAAGTTACTCGTCTGGACCTGGAATAGGTCACTTTCGAGAATGGGAACGCTCCGATTTCCATGTTTCGCAGCTCGACCCTCTTGGCGCACCCCCATTTTTGGGCAAAATTCGGAACTATGATCGTGCATTATTTTTCATTTCCTGAACGAATTCTGGCGCGTGATAGCTCAAAAGAAGCGCATTCAAAGGGGGAATCGATTAAGTCATAACAACCTTCCATACGCTTGTGCATTACCGAGAAGTTTTTGGAGATGGCAGGACCCACTTTACATAACAAGCTTCTTGGTTCGTCGCCCACTCGCGCCTGCATCAATTGGACGGAAACCTCGCAGGCATCTATGCTCCACATCAAAAAATGAATTCCCCGGAGGGACTCTTGCTACATGCCAGCTATGGTTTACTGGGCACATTCTTCTTTTTACCATGTTCCCTAAATCAAGAGGTCGCTGGTTCGAATCCCAGTAACGCCTGCCTGGGCCTTTGCACGTGTCCCCTTGGGAAACACATCAGCGTTGCATTACTGCA
Source organism: Paralinhomoeus sp. GSCO2_6 (assembly GCA_030248085.1). NCBI lineage: Eukaryota > Metazoa > Nematoda > Chromadorea > Monhysterida > Linhomoeidae > Paralinhomoeus > Paralinhomoeus sp. GSCO2_6. Next base: position 51,317 of record JASAMY010000795.1, read on the forward strand.
GTGTCTCCAGTCCATTGCACATTTTTTGTCTCTTTTCTAGGTTCTTTTACCAGAATTTTGGTAATTTTTGAGCTAGGAAACGTATTTATGGACGAATGCTCGCTACAGCCCCTGATACATGAAAAATGACACATCTGCACACCCGCATGCACGCACGCGCGCGCACGCACGCACGTACGCACGCACGCACGTACGCACGCACGTACGCACGCACGCACGCACGCACGCACGCACGCACGCACGCACGCACGCACGCACGCACAATGTGTACAGTGGTACACGCTTTTCATAAGCTTTATGGTGCAACACTGAGCATGCGTCCGTTCTGGTCTGCTGCTGTGGGTTTGTATGTGTGTGCGTGCGTGAGTTTTTGATTAATCTTTCTTTTACGAAAAAACACTGTATTAAGGAAAATTTTGCAGGTGGCTGCAAAAAAAGGAGAATATGTGACGCTCCTTTAGGCCCAGTTTGAAAAAAAACGCGGTATTAAAAGTAGCCACCTCATCAGATGATCAACTTCAGTTTGGACAAACCGTGTATAATCGAACCAAGCGCAGCAACACGTCACATATTCGGCGTTTGTTGTGCGAGCCATCGCACACAGCCACAACACTACCACTATCAATCCATCCTCACAAACTCGTTCATCTCTCTGACGATGCGCATCATTCATTAGGCATCGTATGGATGGACAGGGCACACAGCCAAAGATTCTGCATAAATAATTTCGCTACCCTGCCCATCTTAAATTTTTAATATGTGGCTTGCCCTTACAGTAAGTGATAGGCACCATCAATTCACGATCTTGAGTACCAAGTACATTGTATACCCTACATTCAATCTTCGATTCTCGTTCATCTTTGTTCCGCTTCTGTTAGCCTGTGCCTATGGACCGACGGAACTGCCATCTGTAGACGTCCAGTCAAGGACAAGGCCCGCTCTCGTCTCTGAGTCCAAGGAATGAAAGGCCTCGGTTCTCATGCAGCCTGGACTGCCTTTCCAGTGATCCAAGCGAGCACAACAAACGCCGAATATGTGACGTGTTGCTGCGCTTGGTTCGATTATACACGGTTTGTCCAAACTGAAGTTGATCATCTGATGAGGTGGCTACTTTTAATACCGCGTTTTTTCAAACTGGGCCTAAAGGAGCGTCACATATTCTCCTTTTTTTGCAGCCACCTGCAAAATTTTCCTTAATCTCAATAGATCCACATTATGCAAATGCTCCATGTCCTGAAAAGTCACATGTCCTGAAACTTGTGAGATCCAACAAGTGTACCTATACCTATGCCTTACACAATCACTTTCCAATCACATAGGAGTGATAAGCCGAATTGGAAGTTCATGTGCCACTCACTATGTGTGCCACGCATGTGCCATTCATATGGAACTCACTGTGCCATTCATGGCTTATACGATCCAAGAAACAATGTGCAATTGTGTTGTGCTAATGGTCGCCCAGTGCGAAATGGTTGCTGAGCTAAAGGCAGACATAATTGAGAAGGTAGCAAATGTGGTAGCTTCTGACAAAGCTGAGAATCTGTACTTCTCTGTCCTCTACTTTGAGTGGGTGCGTTGTTCCAAGTCAAGGAATGGATTGAAAGCCACTGAGTTGTGTTTTGTTATTGCTGATGAATTTGGTGCAAGTCTATAGAAATCGTTATAGAACTGGAAATATTCTAAAAAATAAATTATGGCAGAAAATTCGATCACTGACGCAGAATTTCAAGCACAACAACAGGAGAAGGAAAAACAACAACAACCTTAACAACAACAACAGCAACATCACCAGAACCGTCTTAAGGGCTCTCGATGACACCGATGCACTGTTGCAGAAAAAGAAGAAAGAAAAAGAAGTAGAAAAGTGTCTGATCACATTCTAGCCTCCCGAGTCCCGACTAGATCGACAATTTCTGGTGTGTCTCGCCGATTTCGCACACACACACACACACACACACACACACACACACACACACACACACACACACACACACACACACACACACACACACACACACACACACACACACACACACACACACACACACACACACACACACACACACACACACACTAAAGTGTACACGACGCATACCGGACATGACAAACCACCTGTGAAATAGCACCGTCGTGCTTGAATCTCTGTGCATTTTTTTTAAAGTGTGCATTTGGGATGCATGTACATACTTCTGTGGTAACGTGCATGCATGCAAGAATGCAACAAATCCATGCCCATCACCTTGGGGCTCCTGTGAGGTCATCTACTGTAAGGTGGATGACCCCAGTACACCTTCTTCAAGCGCAAGCAAATCTGCATATGAAGTGGACTCCTACACATTGAAGAGAACAGAAGTATCTGATGCGGTGCGCGCATGGCAATGCACTATGCATTTCACGTCTCAATGAAATAGACCCTTGAATTAAACTACCAAGCAAACTTTGAATTTACAAATGTGTCAATTGAGCTGTAAGACAAGGTTGAGTGTGAGATGGGGGACTTAAGATTTGTGATAGAGAGTTTTTGTGGCTACTTACGTGAAAGAGTGTGCCAATGCATGAAATGTCAAAGAGTGTGCCAATGCATGGCTTGACATCATTCAATGAGAAATGGATTAGTGTTTGTCTGAGCACAGTGAGATGGATTTTACTCTGCAAAAAATGGTCTATTGTCAAAGAGTATCCCAATGCATGGCTTGACATCATTCAATGAGAAATGGATTAGTGTTTGTCTGGGCACAGTGAAACTGACTTTACTCCATAAATAATGGTCCATTGTCAAACAGTGTGCCAATGCATGGCTTGACATCATTCAATGAGAAACAGATTAGCATTAGTCTGAGCACAGTGAGACTGACTTTACTCTGTAAATAATGGTTCATTGTCAAACAGTGTGCCAATAATGCATGACTTGACATCATTCAATGAGAAATGGATTAGTGTTTGTCTGAGCACAGTGAGACTGACTTTACTCTGTAAATAATGGTCCATCGTCAAACAGTGTGCCAATGCATGGCTTGACATCATTCAATGAGAAATGGATTAGTGTTTGTCTGAGCACAGTGAGACTGACTTTACTCCAGCCGACGAGGAAGAAGTGCCGGTGGTGGTGGTGACGCAAGTGTTGCCGCAGTTGTTGGGCGTGATGAAGTTGGAACTGCTCGTACAGCCGTCTCATCCACCGGAGCTCGCGACCTCCACTGGCGTCTTCAAGGTCGATGACGACCGAAGCACCTCGGGCGTGTTGTCGGAGACGGTCACCGCGGTTGAGTTGGCGACGCCCTTCTGCTTCTTCATCTTGGGAGGTTCTTTGGGAGAGGAGTCGACTGCCGCGCCCAAGACGACCACTTCTGAACCCTTGCGCCATCCCAAAGCCTGACGAATGATCTCTCCATGCTCAGAGAGGGGGACTTGAGGCAGGAGGAGAGGACTCAGCTCTGAGATCTGCTCGTGGCTCATCTCCCACACTTCCGACGGACAGTGAGTGGACCACACGGAGAGCGTCTTGCCACTGCCCTTGTTGTCGCGATGCCAGTCAATATCTTCGTGTGGATCGACTCCTCGGTAGGGCTTGACACGGATCTTGGGGCCGAGTGACTCCTGGGTGTGGAACTTGGTGCCGGTCGCTTTGGCGTAGCGGAACTTGGGCTTGGACGCTTCGGCCGAGTAGAAGGTGCCAATCCCGTAGGGGCGATGAGTTGTGGTCGCCACGCCTTGAGTGGATGATTCGACGACTTGATTTTCAGAAGTATCGTCGCTCGAGCCCATCTCGCCCTCGCCCGCCGTGTCTCGACCCTCGAAGCAGCTGCCGCGGAAGGTACTGAAGTCGTCCTCGCTGCAGTTGCCCAACACGTTCAGGGTCGCTTGGTCGCCCTCCTCATCTTCGGGATCTGCGAAGACTTCATCGTCCATTCCCTCGGCCAAAATTCTTTCCCAGCTATCGTCCCACTGCTCCATCTTCTTTTTTCGAGAAACAGATAAAACTTCAAAACAAAGATACCGTAAATCCTCCAATACAACCCCCCCCCTCCAATAGTGCCCCCCCTCCAATAGTGCCCCCGGGTACGGCAAGGTTGAAATAATAGAGCCCCCCCTCCAATAGTGCCCCCGGGGGTAAGGGGTATGTTGTGCCATGTGCCTTTTATGGGCAAAAATATAGTGGTAGGTACATTTATATCGTGTATACACACTACTACTAACCAATAATAGTACGTTTCAGCAACTATTAGCGGTAAATCAACCATTAAATCTGGCAAAAGTGATCAAAATCATCGAAAAATCGGCAATTTTGACAGCGAAACTAGCATTACCATTCAAAATTTTTAGGTTGAAATAATAGAAGCCCCCCCTCCAATAGTGCCCCCCCTCCAATAGTGCCCCCGGGTAAGGAGAGGTTGAAAAAATAGTGCCCCGGGGGCACTATTGGAGGATTTACGGTATCTGTTTTGCGTTTCTGTGTTTGCATATGTAGTAGCATCAAGATCGTTTGGCTGCGAAACAATTTCCTGTTTGGATGATGGCATTTCCGCTTGATTATATCACAATCCATTTCGGAATTCCGATTCAGGTATTTCCGGTTTGAATGTATATACCCAGTTTGAATTGAAATTTTGTATATAGTTACAATACAATGTATCTTCCATAAATACGTTGTATTCATTTCTCTTTTCGCTTTCAAACTTTCTATTTGGTTGTCTCCACAACCTCAACCTCTGTAGACCAACAAAATAACGTCTATTTTCACATTCTATACAGAAGGTACATTCATAACCCTGACAACCATCATGAAAATTCGTGATGACAGCACCTGTGGCTGTTAGCTCAATGACTCTATATGGACCTGTCATACGATCTCCCTTTTGTATTTGAGATAATGTAGGTGTTAACAACATTACTCTATCTCCCAATTTTATATTTGGCATTCTGCGATTTTTCTTTATGAAATATTTAGCCGATTTATCTTGCAATTGTGACAATTGGGTCGAATTTTTCTCCCAACTTTCTACCATCCGTCGCGCCAATTCTGTCGTGTATTCATCCAAATTTATATCCTTAATGTCTATTCGTTCAGATACATCCAAAATCGGCGCTAAAGCGTCCCTACCATATAATAGGTAAAAAGGTGAATATTTAGTGCTTGAATGTAGGGTCATCCGGTAAGCCATCAAAGCTGCAGGTAGCAACATTTCCCAAGATGTCCCTTTATAATCATAATCCATCCATTTGTACAATATACGTCTTAAGGTTTTGATGAGTGCCTCGACACAACCTTGTGAACGAGGTGTGTATGCGAATGAGGCAGTGTGTTTTAAGCAAAATTCTTTCTCTACTTTCTGCATCAATTGACTGTTTAAGTTGGTACCACAATCTGACTGTATCATCTCTGGTACACCGTGTCTTGCCAATACCTCTTCTTCTAAAGCTAACACAACTTGTTTTGCGGTTGGACATGTTTTGAAAACTTTGACCTCAGCCCATTTTGTGAGGACATCTACCATGACCAATATATATTGGAAGCCCCTTCTTGATTTCGGCAACTGAGCAATATCTATCTCAATTTTTTCAAATGGTCTTGTAGTGCGTATTTGAGACAAAGGTGGTTCTAATCGTGGTATATTCCCAAATCATATGCAGGTGATGCAATCCGCTAAAAATGCGATAATATCCCCTCTCAGTCCCATCCACCACACAAAATTCTTCAGTAAACCATGTAATCGATTCAGACCTCCGTGACCACATATCTTGTTAGCCCTGTTGATTAAATCAAAACGTAAGTATGTGGGTACTACTATCAATAATCTTCCATTAAAACCTCGTGTATATCCTTCATCATGTGAAATTTGGTGAAATTTTTAGTTAGATATTCTCTTTTACCCAAATCATCTAGAATTTCTCCAAATTTAAAATAATGCCACAACACTTTAGTCTCTGGATCTTTCATTTGCCATTCTGACAAAACTTTATTTATAGGCAAAATTTTGTCAATTTCGAACTCTAATTTTCAAAAAAGCGGTTGGGGCTTTCACCCACTCCCCGAAGGGAGGCACCTGGCCCAGCTGGTTGAGCGTTTCCGCTTTTACCAGTGTGCCCTGCTGCCGTCAGGTGTCAACTGACCACCGTTTCACCAAATGCGATTTCTTCTTGTATGTCTGAAGACGTCATTCTCGACAAAGTATCCGCACATCTATTCTCTTTTCCCGGTTTGTGTTTTACTGTTATATCATAATGTTGTAGTAAAATAGCCTCTTTGTATACTTGATGGCTTTTTTTGGGATTTCTAAACATCTCCAAAACATCGATTCTGCTTTCTAAACATCGATTCTGCTGTTGTCGTACGTTTAGATGCATATGCGATGGGATGGACTTTCCCGTCATTCTGTTTTTGGCCAAGCCATGCTCCAAAACCCAAAATGGAAGCATCAACATGTATAATAAAGTCTCGACCGTCCCACAAAGGATGTGCCAATATTGGACTACTTGTCAATAGATGCTTTAGCCATTCGAAAATCGTTTGTTGATTCTCAGTCCAATTGAAAGGTATTTTTTCACTCAAGAGATCCGTGATGGGACGTATTAGGATACTGTAACTATCGATGAATTCCCGAAAATAATTTATCAAGCCCAAACATACTTGTACGTCATGTCTGTTGGTGGGTTGAGAAAGATTTGTTATCTTCTTGGTATTATTTTCATTCATTTTTATGCCATTAGGTGAAATTTCATGTCCCAAATAATCCAATTTTGGTTTGAAGAAATGACACTTTCGAGGTTTTAACTTTAACTTTGCTTTCAACAATGCTTCACATATCAAACGTATGTGTTCCAAGTGATCTTCTACCGTGTCACTATATATGAGTAGGTCATCAACATAGAATTCACAATATTTTCCAATATATTCCCCCAGAACTTGCTCCATCAATCTACAAAACACATTTCCCGCGTTCAAAAGGCCAAAAGGCATCGTTTCAAATCAGAACATTCCAAAATGAGTGGTAAATGCTGTAATGTCTTTTGAATCTTCTTCTAATTCTACCTGCCAATATGCCGAAGTCAAATCTAGGCTTGTAAAATATCGTTTACCATGCAACGGTGCCAAAATCGCTTGAGGATTTGGAACTGGGTATGTATCTACTTTTTGCAGACGATTCACAATGCACAAATCTACACAGAACCTGGTACTGCCATCTTTTTAATAACTTCCTCATCTGTTTTTGAAATAAACCTTTTGTTCTGTTTTACGGGTCTTGCACCAGGTAAAAGGTCAATTTTGCATTTCAGATTTGTCGTCGCCCCAATATCGAGATCACTGTGAGAAAACAGCTCCCATTTATGGTTGAGAAGATATTTTTTCAAAGATTCCTTTTGGGCTATGTCTAAATATTCCCATTCAACTTTCAATTTTAAATCCTTGAATAAATCCAAAGAGTCTTTATCTAATCCTTCTGGCGTGTACCTTTTGGCGTATTGTGTTCTTCGCTCATCGCAAGTTACTGTAGGGTAGTTTATATCGGGTTTTCAAGGTTTAGGTATACTATCGTCCAATTCTATCATTGCCAATTCGATATATCTTTCTTTTTCATTCATTCCTGTTGTCAAGATTTTATTAAAATCGATACCTTTATCTTGCAATAAATGTTTGACCTGTTCTGATCATATAAATCCAAATAAGCCGGGATGTTGCAATTCGAAAATTTCCGTACTCATCTCTTCTGTACATTTTATTATCTCTTTCTCTTCAATTTTATTTTCAACCGTGTAATCCTTGAAAATTGACGTATCAGGAGAGGTCTCAGAATTTTCCATCGAATTTTCATCTGAATATTCCCTCTCCAGTAAACCAAAAGATTCGGCGTTGCCCTGTTTCCGCATAACCACGTGTTTAGGTATCACCAACATTGGCATACTTCCACCTTCCTTGTATGTTAATTCTACATCCAATGGGAACAATAGATCTGTACCCACCAATATATCAGGTTGCAGGTTATTCAACACAATAGCCCATATGCTAAATTTCTTGCCCGCTCGTTCTCCATATAAACGAATTTCACCATCGCTGGAATGTCGACCGTTGCTTCCGTTTATTTCTACTCTTTTATCTGGACGAAATATGTCCTTTCCATAATTGGCACTGTTTTTTAGAAAATATTCGAGTAACTTGTCTTTCGTTTTACTATTGATACATGTGCGGCATGCACCGGTATCTGCAATTGCATATGTACCACATGTCAATCCCATTGTACCATCTGATTTCGTAAAAATTTGAGTAACTGATGATAATCCCTCAAATTTAATGTCACTGCAAATGTACACGCGTTTTACCTCATCAGAATCCAAGTGGATGCCTGACTCAGTTTCCGTTTTTTCTTGTTTGAATTCTTCTGGATTCTTTATATTTGCACTAAATGTCTTTTCTTCAAATTTGTTTTCATTTTCTGTTGTTGTAGACGCAATACTGCTCGTATGTATATTAGCCGAATTGTTCATCTGATTGGGTCTGTTATTTCTATTGTATTGCGCTGGAGGTAAATTTTGCCCTTGTTGCCATCCAGGTCTATTGTTGTTTGAATTCTGGAAACGTCTCTGACCTTGCCAGTTAAAATTGTTTGAAATCGGCTGTGGAACATTGTTTGGTGGTCTATTATTCCAACTGTTGAAATTGCGCATTGGTGGAGCTACGTACCTCATCACAGGTGGTACATTTGACTGAATAGGCCGATTTTGAGGCATTGTCCGTGTTTGTTTATGCAAATTATTCGACGCCATTCCGCGTGTCATACTAATTGTCTGCTCCTTTTGCAACGCCTTGGAGGTAATATTTTCCCAAGTAAAATCTTGCGTCGATACGTCCGGTCTAAATTTTTCATTCATATTATTATAGAAAAAGTATGCCCTCAAACAATCTGCCACTTCAAGTTCATCCAAATTCAATTCTGCAAATTTCTTACTAGAGGATGTGATGTACTCCTGCACTGTTTGAGAGTGTTGTTCCCACGTCAACCATGCCCTAATTCGTTGAGATAATGGACGTTTGTCCACAAAATGCTGTAAAAATGTTTCGCATAAACGGGTATAATCGTTCTGAATCTCGACCGATAAAGTGCGAAAAAGTGACAATGCATCACTCGAAAAAGACATCACCATGTATCGGCATTTCATTTCTTCTGGGTATGTCTGCACCGCCCAATCAAAAGTAAACAACCAATCGTCAAAAGAGACAGTGCCTTTACCATCAAAACTCTTCACTTTCGGATCTGGATAATCCCTCAGATTTATGTGACCATTTTTGTGTCCATTACCATTTCCGTTCCCATTTCCGTTGGTATGTTCATTCTGTGTAAGATTTTGCAAAAGCGTCGTTTGCATTTGCATCTGTTGTTGCATTTGCTCACGTTGCGCCTCTACTTGCATTTGCATCTGTTGCTGCATTTGCTCACGTTGCACCTCTATTTGCATTTGCATCTGTTGCTGCATTTGTTGCCTTTGAGCCTCTATCAAAAGTAATGTTTGTTGTCGCTGATCCTCTGCCCGTCATTCCTGCATCTCATTTTGCATTTGCATTTGCCTTGCCAATAAGGTAAAATAATCCGACGCACCGTCATCTTCCGATTGTCCATCTACAGGCCGTTTATCGCGCGACTGACTACGACTCTGACTATCATTACGAATAAATGCTTGATTCTGTTGTACTCCCTCAGTCGATTCTTCTCGTGCGTCCCTTTCCGACTGTTTATGGTTACGACTATGACGCGAGTGTTGGTCCCATTCCTGTAATAATTGTTCATTTGCCATCGCCAGCTGCTGTCTCTCTGACGCCAGTTGTTGTTTTTCTGCCTCTAAACGCTCTAAACGCTGTCGCAATTCGAACTCTTCCTGTCTCTTTCTCTCGCGCCTCTTTCTGTCCCTCTCGCGTCGCTCCGCCAAACGCTGTTCCTCTGACTGATTACTCTCCATACCAAACTCCGTCTCACTCTCTTCACCATCTGTCACATATGCATCGATCGCAAGATCACTTGAATTCGCGCCTTTATTCGACATATCACTCAGTTCAAGATCAAATACTGGTAGTCAATCATTCATGAAGATCCCAAAGGTCAATGCTTTCAAGACCGTGTAGGCCTAATTCAAAGGAGACCGTGAAGGTTCCTATATTTAAAGGAGACCGTGAAGGTTCCTATATTTAAAGGAGACCGTGAAGGTTCCTATCTCTGGAGAGCCCAAATAAATTTGGGAGGATTCTCTCTGGTGTCGGTTATCTATACAAGCGTGTATCCCCCGAATATAGGATACCCACCGATAATTCTTAAACACAACTTATCTTACTCTCTTATGCTTAACTTTATCTTCAAATATGCAAAATATACGAGCGACAAAATACTGAAGACGACGTCAGCACAAGGGCCTTGACGCGTTGCTTGACTCCGTCCGTCCCGACTGCTCAACACTTGACTGCACGTCCGCTGTTCGCTTCCCACTGCTCGACGACCAAACTCGCAGGTACCACCTGGAGGGTCCACAACGCCCACTGCTCGCCCTATTCTGCACGCCCAAAACAGCTCGATCGCCTTCGAACGGGACGACCAACGCTCCACACTCCAACAGCTCGATCGTCTTCTACGCCTCCACTGAACTGCACGACCGCCTTTGAGCAGGACACTTGGCCCAGCACGTTCTCGACTTCAGCAGTGTGACCGCCCTTGAAGAGGACAGCCGGCCCAGCACAATCTCGACTTCAACAGCACGACCGCCTTTGAAGAGGACAGCCGGCTCTGCGCGCCTTGACTTTGAACAGCACGACCACCGTTGAACAGGACAGCCAGCTCCACCCCTTGACTTGAACAGCTTGGCCGGTGATCTCGAGGGATCCACTCGACCACTGACGACGCCACACTTGACTGACGATGTATCCTGCCTGACGCTCCAATTTGTTGGGAACTCTTCTGATTGGTTCCACATTAAGAGGTTCGATCTATTCTCAAACACAATAAACACTTTTGAATGAAATGTTTTTCTCTCTGCGAAGCCGTTCAACCACGCAAATAAGAGAACGAGAAAGGGATGTGAGGCGTGTGTGAATCTCTGCTTGGCTTCGACTAACAATGATGTCAAGCCATGCATTGGCACACTGTTTGACAATGGACCATTATTTACAGAGTAAAGTCAGTCTCACTGTGCTCAGACAAACACTAATCCATTTCTCATTGAATGTTGTCAAGCCATTCATTGGCACACTGTTTGACAATGGACCATTATTTATGGAGTAAAGTCAGTCTCACTGTGCCCAGCCAAACACTAATCCATTTCTCATTGAATGATGTCAAGCCATGCATTGGCATACTCTTTGACAATAGACCATTATTTGCAGAGTAGAGTCCATCTCACTGTGCTCAGACAAACACTAATCCATTTCTCATTGAATGATGTCAAGTCATGCATTGGCACACTCTTTGACAATAGACCATTATTTGCAGAGTAAAGTCCATCTCACTGTGCTCAGACAAACACTAATCCATTTCTCATTGAATGATGTCAATCCATGCATTGGCACACTGTTTGACAATGTACCATTATTTACAGAGTAAAGTCAGTCTCACTGTGCTCAGACAAACACTAATCCATTTCTCATTGAATGTTGTCAAGCCATTCATTGGCACACTGTTTGACAATGGACCATTATTTATGGAGTAAAGTCAGTCTCACTGTGCCCAGACAAACACTAATCCATTTCTCATTGAATGATGTCAAGCCATGCATTGGCATACTCTTTGACAATAGACCATTATTTGCAGAGTAAAGTCCATCTCACTGTGCTCAGACAAACACTAATCCATTTCTCATTGAATGATGTCAATCCATGCATTGGCACACTGTTTGACAATGTACCATTATTTACAGAGTAAAGTCAGTCTCACTGTGCTCAGACAAACACTAATCCATTTCTCATTGAATGATGTCAAGCCATGCATTGGCATACTCTTTGACAATAGACCATTATTTGCAGAGTCCATCTCACTGTGCTCAGACAAACACTAATCCATTTCTCATTGAATGATGTCAATCCATGCATTGGCACACTGTTTGACAATGGACCATTATTCACAGAGTAGAGTCAGTCTCACTGCACTCAGACAAATACTAATACATTTCTCATTGAATGATGTCAACCCATGCATTGGCACACTCTTTGACAATAGACCATTATTTGCAGAGTAAAGTCCGTCTCACTGTGCTCAGACAAACACTAATCCATTTCTCATTGAATGATGTCAAGCCATGCATTGGCACACTCTTTGACATTTCATGCATTGGCACACTCTTTCACGTAAGTAGCCACAAAAACTCTCTATCACAAATCTTAAGTCCCCCATCTCACACTCAACCTTGTCTTACAGCTCAATTGACACATTTGTAAATTCAAAGTTCGCTTGGTAGTTAATTCAAGGGTCTATTTCATTGAGACATGAAATGCATAGTGCATTGCCATGCGCGCACCACATCAGATACTTCTGTTCTCTTCAATGTGTAGGAGTCCACTTCATATGCAGATTTGCTTGCGCTTGAAGAAGGTGTACTGGGGTCATCCACCTTACAGTAGATGACCTCACAGGAGCCCCAAGGTGATGGGCATGGATTTGTTGCATTCTTGCATGCATGCACGTTACCACAGAAGTATGTACATGCATCCCAAATGCACACTTTAAAAATACCCAGTTAAAAAATTAGTTAATTAAATAATTTAAATAATTCTTGAGAATGCTTTAACTTTTAAAAATTAAGTAAAAAATTATTTCGAATATTTTAATAATTAAAAATTAAATAAAAATTATTTGGAATTTTTTAATAGCTAAAAATTAAAAAAAATAATTCACCAGCAATTTTTGGTGACATCACTAGGACAGAGCGCCACTATGCACTGAGACCTTTATTGTATCAAACTGCAGAAGCATAGGCGGAGGACAGAGCGCCACTACGCACTGAGACGTTTATTGTATCAAACCGCAGAAGCATAGGCGGAGGACAGAGCGAGCGCCACTACGCACTGAGACCTTTATTGTATCAAACCGCAGAAGCATAGGCGGAGGACAGAGCGCGACTACACACTGAGACCTTTATTGTATCACACCTCAGAATCTTTGGCGTAGGACAGAGCGCCACTACGCACTGAGACCTTTATTGTATCAAACTGCAGAAGCATAGGCGGAGGACAGAGCGCCACTACGCACTGAGACCTTTATTGTATCAAACCGCAGGAGCATAGGTGGAGGACAGAGCGCCACTACGCACTGAGACCTTTATTGTATCAAACCGCAGAAGCATAGGCGGAGGACAGAGCGCCACTACGCACTGAGACCTTTATTGTATCAAACCGCAGAAGCATAGGCGGTGGACAGAGCGCCACTACGCACTGAGACCATTATTCTATCAAACCGCAGTAGCATAGGCGGTCGACAGAGCGCCACTACGCACTGAGACCTTTATTGTATCAAACCGCAGAACCCTAGGCGGTGGACAGAGCGCCACTACGCACTGAGACCTTTATTGTATCAAACCGCAGAAGCATAGGCGGAGGACAGAGCGCCACTGCGCACTGAGACCTTTATTGTACTAGACGCCCGTAGCGGCCTACGGCCACCCCCCCCCCCCCCATCCCCGTCCAGTCCACCTGTCAAGCGGGCTAGCTATTCAGCGTGCCGTCCAGTCCACCTCTCCATTGCGCTAGTTGTTTAGTGGGTCAACTCGTCTCTGTGACGATTGCGCTACCTGTTTGGCATGCTGATTGGTCCATGTGACAAGCGCACTAACTGTTCAGTGGGTTGACTCGTCCCCGTGACTGACGAGTGCGTTACCTGTTTGGCGTGCTGACTGGTCCCTGTGACAAGCGCGCTAGCTGTTTTGTGGGTCATATGTTGTCTGTCATATGCGCTAGCTGTTCAGCGTGCCGTCCAGTCCGCCTGTCAGTCGCGCTAGCTGTTCAGCATGTCGTCCAGTCTGCCTGTCGATCGCCCCAGCTGTTCAGCATGCCGTTCAGTCCGCCTGTCAGTCGCGCTAGCTGTTCAGTGTGTCGTCCAGTCTGCCTGTCGATCGCCCCAGCTGTTCAGCATGCCGTCCAGTCCATCTGTCAATCACGCTAGCTGTTCAGTGTGCCGTCTAGTCCGCCTGTCAGTCGCACTAGCTGTTCAGTGCGCCATCCAGTCCGCCTGTCAATCGCGCTAGCTGTTCAGCGTGCCGTCCAGTCCGCCTGTCAGTCGCGCTAGCTGTTCAGTGCGCCATCCAGTCCGCCTGTCAATCGCGCTAGCTGTTCAGTGCGCCATCCAGTCCGCCTGTCAATCGCGCTAGCCGTTCAGCGTGCTGTCCAGTCCACCTGTCGATCGCGCTAGCTGTTCAGCATGCCGTCCAGTCCGCCTGTCAGTCGCGCTAGCTGTTCAGCGTGTCGTCCAGTCTGCCTGTCGATCGCGCTAGCTGTTCAGTGCGCCATCCAGTCCGCCTGTCAATCGCGCTAGCCGTTCAGCGTGCTGTCCAGTCCACCTGTCGATCGCGCTAGCTGTTCAGCATACCGTCCAGTCCGCCTGCCAATCGCGCTAGCTGTTCAGTGCGCCATCCAGTCCGCCTGTCAATCGCGCTACCGACTGGCCGTGAGGATCCATCTGAGTCGGCCGCCATGTGCAGTGCAGTGGTTCGAATTTTCGTAAAAGCGTTTTTAGCAACTCCGACAAATTGACCAACTGTTGGCAAATGCCATTCACATTTGAGAAACGTTCTGGCGATGGCTGGTCGAACGAGCCACGTCACATCCTTATCCATGAACGCATGCTATATTGCCGTCGTGTTGTTTACTTTTTTTAAACTTTTTTTTAAAAACTTTATTTTTCACGACAACCACCTGACACAGCACAATGGCCGTTAACTGAATCATCAGATCACAGGGCGGCGCCGCATACATAACAGTTTAGTTTTTACGATCGTTTGTTTCCTTGCCCTTTTAGGTATACTACTTACCCCTTTAGGTTCAAGCGTAGTAAAAGACACTGACAGGCAGTGTCAGTGTTGTGGGTGTATTTTATGCAATGCCAGAATTTTGCTAATTTCGCCATTTTCGGCACTTATCAGTACTTGTGGCCAAAACGAGCAGCTTCCTGGCGCATGCGAGGCGAGGCCGAGTCGATCGAGCCATCGCCCGTCCCGATCCGTCGAGCCGTTTGTGAGTTAAGTTTTCTTGACGCATGCACGCTTTATAAGAAACGCGCGTCGTTCTAACTAAACAAAACATTAGTCGCACCAAAATATTTGTCCCAGAGTCGTATTTTCGCTATTTATCGGTATTACCGGTAATTATGAACAAAACGAATAGCGTCTGACGAAATGCGGAGCGAGGCCGAGTCGAACGAGCCATCGCCCGTCCGGATCCGTCGAGCCGTTCGATAGTTATAGCCCGGACAGACGCACAGACAACCGCCGGAGTTGTAAGTAGACTAGACGCCCGTAGCGGCCTTCGGCCACTCAGCCACCTACGTGGCAACCCAGTGCTGAGTCGGCCACCGTGTTGATCTAGTCCACGTGCCAAGCGCAGCTAACTGGCAATGTCTCAACCACGATAGCCAATCAGCATGCCATTGAGTCAGTCCACGTGTCGAGCGCTAGCTGTTCGGCATGCCAACTGGTCCGCATGACGAGCGCACTAGTTGTTCAGTAGATCGACTGGTCCATGTGTCGAGCGTTCTAGCTGTTCAGCAGGACGACTTGTCCGCGTGTCAATGCAGGCTAGCTGCTTAGCTGGTCGAGTGGTCCGCGTGACCAGCACACTAGCTGTTTGGCATGCCGTCCAGTCCATGTGACGAGCGCGCCAGCGGTTCAGCAGGTCAACCAGTCCATGTGACGAGCGCTCTAGCTGTTCAGTGGGTCAACTTGTCCGTGTATCAATGCAGGCTAGCTGTTCAGCAGGTCCACTGGTCTACGTGACGATCCCGCTAGCTGTTCAGCAGGTTGACTGGTCTGCGTGACAAGACTGCTAGCTGTTCAGCATGCCAAGTGGTCTACGTGACCAGCGTGCTAGCTGTTCGGCGTGCCGTCCATTTCACGTGGCCAGCGCGCCAGCGGTTCAGCAGGTCGACTTTTCCGTGTGACCAGCACACTAGCTGTTCGGCATGCCGTCCAGTCTGTATGACGAGTGCGCTAGCAGCCGCGTGATGAGCGTTCTAGCTGTTCAGCACACTGTCCACTGCGTCCAGGACACCTGTCGATCGCGCTAGCTGTTCAGCGTGCCATCCAGTCCGCCTGTCAATCGCCCCAGCTGTTCAGCATGCCATCCAGTTTGCCTGTCGATCGCGCTAGCTGATCAGCGTGCCATCCAGTCCGCTTGTCGATCGCCCTAGCTGTTCAGCGTGCCATCCAGTCCGCCTGTCGATCGCCCTAGCTGTTCAATGTGCTGTCCAGTCCAGTTCGCCTGTCGATCGCCCTATCTGTTCAGCGTACTGTCCACTGCGTTCAGGCCGCCTGTCGATCGCGCTAGCTGTTCAGCGTGCCGTAGAGTCCGCCTGTCGCTCGCCCCAGCTGTTCAGCCTGCCATCCAGTCTGCCTGTCGATCGCGCTAGCTGATCAGCGTGCCATCCAGTCCGCCTGTCGATCGCCCTAGCTGTTCAGCGTGCCATCCAGTCCGCCTGTCGATCGCCCTAGCTGTTCAATGTGCTGTCCAGTTCGCCTGTCGATCGCCCTATCTGTTCAGCGTACTGTCCACTGCGTTCAGGCCGCCTGTCGATCGCCCCCAGCTGTTCAGCCTGCCCTCCAGTCCGACTGTCGATTGTCGATCGCCCCAGCTGTTTAGCATGGCGTCCAGTTCGGCTCTCGATCGCCCCAGCTGTTCAGCCTGCCTTCCAGTCTGCCTGTCAATCGCGCTAGCTGTTCAGCATGCCGTCCAGTCAGCAGGTCAACTGGTCCGTGTGACGAGCGCGCTAGCTGTTTGGTGTGCCAAAAAGTTCGCGTGTCGAGCACCCTGACTGGCCACAAAGATCTGCTCAAGTCGTCCGCCATGCGCGTTCATCGGGCCTGAGCTGGCGGGCATGCCGAATCTGTCCGTTTTGGTTGCCAGGTCGTCCGAGTCATGTCAACTGGCTGCAAAGATCCGCCTGAGTTGGCCGCAATACGCGTCCATCAGTCCTGAGCTGGCGGGCGTGCCGAATCCCTCCTTTCTGGTTGCCAGGGCGGCTAGGTCGACGTGTCTTTTGCAGTGGTTCGCATTTTTGCAAAGCGTTTTTAGCGACTTTAACAAAAATGTACCAACTGTTGGCAAGAGCCATTCACATCTGAGAAAAGTCCTGGCAATCCTGGGTCGAAGGAGCCACATCTCACATGCTGAAGTGATATTACCATCGATTTTGTTTAGTTTTTTTAGAATCGCTTGTTTCCATTACAGTGCCGCTTGCTTCCTTTCTGCCCCCTTTAGGTTTATTACTTACCCCTTTAGACCTTAGGAACACCGTTTTCGCTTCTTTTTGCCACTTTCACAATATACCAGTCCAGTCCAGTCCGCCTGTCGATCGCCCCAGCTGTCTAGCGTGCCATCCAGTTCGCCTGTCGATCGAGCTAGCTGTGCCGCGTGCCGTCCAGCCAGTCTGCCTTTCGATCGAGCTAGCTGTTCAGCATGCCGTCCAGACAGTCCGCCTGTCGATCGAGCTAGCTGTTCAGCCTGCCATCCAGTCCCCCTGTCTATCGCGCTAGCTGTTCAGCATGCCGTCCAGCCAGTCCGCCTGTCGATCGAGCTAGCTGTTCAGCCAGCCATCAAGTCCGGCTTTCGATCGAGCTAGGTGTTCTGGGTGCAGTCGATTTGCCTGTCCATCGCCCCAGCTGTTCAGCATGCCGTCCAGTCCGCCTGTCGATCGCGCTAGCTGTTCAGCGTGCCGTCTCCAGCCAGTCCGCCTGCTCGATTGAGCTAGCTGTTCAGCCTGCCGTCTAGTCCGCCTGTCGATCGCCCCAGGTTTTCAGCGTGCCGTCCAGTCCGCCTGTCGATCGCCCCAGCTGTTCAGCGTGCCATCCAGTCCGCCTGTCCAGCGCGCTAGCTGCTTGGCGCGCCATTTGTCCAGCTGGGTCGACTGTTGGAATATGCCGTTCACATCTGAAACCTGTTTTAGCGATGACAGGTTGAACCAGCTGCATTGCACTTTTATCCGTGCACGCAGGCGATATTGCTGTCGATTTTTTTCGTCAGTTTCCTTTTAGGATCGCTTGTTTCCATTACAGTACCTCGTTCGTTTCCTCCTTGCCCCTTTAGGCTTACCACTTACCCCTTTAGAACTCAGCAAAACACCGTTCTTCGCTTCTTTTTCGTCACTTTCACCATTTATCGGTATTTACCGTTGAAACCAGCAGCATATATGGGAAATGCCGGGCCAGGCCGAGTCGATCAAGCCAATTGCCTCATCCAGATCCGTTGATAGCTGTTTAAGAGATCCGAAAAACTTATCGTTTTCTAAAGTACGTGTTCCCCTGTGGAGAAAACATCTAGTCACACCAAACAAGTGTTCGTTTCAGATCGAATTTGGAGCTATTTATTGGTATTACCGGTAAATTATGAACAAAACGAATAGCGTCTGACGAAATGCGGAGCGAGGCCGAGTCGAACGAGCCATCGCCCATCCGGATCCGTCGAGCCGTTCGAGAGTTATAGCCCGGACGCAGACAGACAGACACGCAGACATACACGGACAACCGCCGGAGTTGTAAGTAGATCACACTGTAGAAGCATAGGCGGAGGACAAAGCGCCACTTCGCACTGAGACCTTTATTGTATCAAACCGCTGAAGCAAGACCTTTATTGTATCAAACCTATCAGCATAACCAGCTCAGTATGCCGCTCTTTAGAATTTAGTGGAAGGGCGCGCTACTCGCGCACTTCAATTGAGAACAGGACAATTTCCTCAGCACCACATGGTTTCCTTTCTTCTCACAGTACAACGAGTCAGTTGCTAGAGTGCCTGCGTGATTGGTCGAGCGATTTGGATGCTGCTAGGCCGGTTGATGTCGCTTATATGGACATCGCGAAAGCTTTTGATACTGTCAACCATTCAAAGTTGCTGCAGAAATTGAGCCATTATGGGGTCAGAGGCCCGACTCTTGCAATGGATAGAAGCATGGCTATCTGATTTGTAGGCAGCGAGTGAGAATTGGTTACACGTATTCGAGCAACTGTGAAGTGACATCAGGCGTCCCACAAGGTTCCGTCCTAGGATCCACTTCTGTTCCTAGTTTACATTAACGATGTACCTCGAAATCCTTGCTCAATGTCAACTCGAGCTTTTTGCTGATGATTGTAAATTGTACCTTAGCGTCTCCCGACGAGCAAGGCGCAGTTTCAGTCAAATTGGACCGAGTACAAGATTGGTGTGAAATGCACCAACTCACGCTAGCGATTAGAATGTTCGCTCCTGCACCTAGGAATTCGTGGAAATCACCGCTATGACTACACTTGAAATGGAAGCCACCTAAGGACGGCTGACTGCGTTCGCGATTTGGGGAGTTGTGTCGCGAGCTCAGATCTTCGGTTCAAGGAGCACTGCAGCAGTGTTGCCACGCAGCGTCAGCGAAGGTTAGCACGTAGGTCTTCAACAGCTTTGCAGTCGGAAA